>VXBT01009029.1:293999-318335 GCA_013400235.1 Oriolus oriolus
GGCGGATGCGGGCCGCGTCCTCCGAGAGGGGCCGGCTAGCCCCCCCCCCTTCCCCTTCCTTCTCCTCCTGCGCTCTTCGCCGGACGCGTCCAAGGCCCCGGCCCTCGGCGGCGGCAACGGCGGCGGCAGCTCCGCTCCCTGCCTTTCCTCTGCCTGCTGCGCCCGGCGGCGGCGGCGGCGGCCCCTCCTCCGCGGACCGCCCCCCCCAGCACAGGCACAGCCCCCGCCCCCGCCCTGCCCTTCCTGCCGCTGCCGCTGCCGGGATCGCGCGGGAGGAGCTCTCCGGGCTCCCCCTTGCCCGCCGGGAGGGCCGCTGCTCCCCCGCCCCAGCGCAGGAAGGACGGGCAGGGACAGCCTGGGTGGCTCCCTCCCCTTTGCGGGAGGATCTCTCCGGGACCGCGGGGCGGGGCAAAGGGAGCCCTGCCCGGCAGGAGCGGCCTGACACCTCATGCCCCTCCCTGGTCCCCTTTCAGCCCCGTGAGACCCGGCGCTCCCGGAGACGCTGCCCCTCTGGGAGCAGAAGCGCCCGGGAAAAGTGCTGGCGAACGCTGAAAGACCTGGGGATGGGGGGGATGCGCGCGCTTCGGGGCTGGGCCGGGGGAAGTGCCCCGGAGCGGGGAGGGGCGCGCCGTGCCTGTGTTCGCCCCGGAGCTGCCACTGGTCGGGGGCTCCACGGGCTGGGGGCGCGGGGCCGCTGCCGCCGGGGAATTTCCAGCCGCGGTATCGGGGCGCTTCCGCCGCCGCCCATTGGCCGCGGGGCAGCCGCGGCCCCAGCTGTTCCCGGCCCTTCCGGCCCCATTCTGGCCCGGGGCGAAGTTTCCGCCTCAGCGCCCCGCGTATCAGCCGGGTCGGGCGGTGATTGGTATTGCGGGGACTCGGTATGTACCTGCGCAGGTGGTGTGCCCTCGGCAGAGGGTGGCGGGCACGGCAGCCACCCCAGGCACAGAATCAGAGAATATCCTGTGTTGGAAGGGACCCACAAGGATCATCTAGTTCAACTCTTTGCCCAGCACGGGACACTCCAAGTTCCACCATGTGCTGAGAGCATTGTCCAAATGCTTCTTCAACTCTATCAGGCTCGGTGCTGTGACCACTCCCCTGGAGACCCTGTTCCAGTGCCCAACCACCCTCTGCGTGAAGAACCTTTTCTAATACCCTACCTAAACCTCCCCGATACAACCTCAGGCCAGTCCCTGGGGTAAGCCAATTTCAAAATAGAGCCCCATGGCTGGGTGTATGTCCAGTCCATGCCAGCTGCTGTGTCCCTCCGCTCACAGGAGAGATCTCCACGAGTGGTTAAAGGCAGAGGACCGAAGCCCAATGGTGGCTGTGGTCTCTAGTGAGAACAGCCAACCTGCCAGCCCCAATGCCTTCCCATTGGCACACTCGCCCCGTAGTGTCCCTGGGCTGTGGGGAAAGATCGTCCCTCGGGGTGGGCAAGGGGGAAGGGGGAAGCCACTCTAAAACACTGTAAACCCTTCACAACATGGCAGCTTCGAGGGAGAGTGGAGTGGAGTGTTAGCCAGACTGGTTTTCCTCAGGAGACATTTCCTGGCTTGGGAGGCAAGGCAAGGCAACACCACTCTTTCTGAATCCAAGTTAAAGTCAGCAGCCCTGATGTCTTGTTTTCTGTGACCAAGCTTAATCTAGCAATGGGATCTTGGGACAAAAATTTTAAATGCTTGAACCATGATGATTTAAAAATGTTTCCTCAGCAATCTTTCCACGCTCCTGCTTAAAATAGTTTCGAAATCCTCAAATAACTCCCTCTTCCTCTTGTTAACTTTTACAAATTCTCACAGCATTCAGTTGAGGGTTTGAGAAGCCCCAAGTGCGTTTCACGTGCCTGTGAGATAAACCTGGAAGGAAAATGTGGCCACTTCTTTCTTGCAAGAAAGACTTTTCATGCACCTCAGGGAGGAACACGAAGCCCCTTTCCTGGCTTTTCGTGCATACATTTGACTTCAATTCAGAGAGGTGTTAATCTTCCTTTTGAAACAATAATCTGACCATGCTTTTTTAGAGCTGGAAAATGTTTGAGGTCCCTGCTGCCTCCACCTCTCAACGTGGTCAGGCCTCACTCCAGCCTGCAGAGGCTTAGGCTGAGTTTAGATGGGATCGGTCATCCAAGGACGTTCAGATAAAAGTCTCTGTTGTTTCTGGAACAAAATGCACTGTGGAAGTGATAAAAGAAAGGTGAATTATCCCTTCTCTCCTTTGCATTTACAGTACACAGTGAGGTTTCGGTCTCAGTTTTGTCCCTTCTTACCACACCCTTGCTAATGCCATCCTACAGTAAAACTTCCACTCTGTTCTTTTCCCTACAGCAGTGTTGAGTTGAGGATGTCTAAGGCAAGGTGGCATGAACCCTTCCAAGTTTCCAGGCTAAGTTAGACCTCCAGAAGTGTTTAGAACCATAAGCTGCTGAATGAGCAGTAGCTCTCAAAGCTTTCCAGGTATCTGAAAAAGAATGATAAAGCACACCTAACTTTAGCAGATTAATGCTAATAGGATTTACAGAATAAGAGTGTTTTAGGGAGGGATTTGGATGAATACATTGTCTTGAGGCAAAGGACTAATTTAAGGACTCTGAAGCATACTGTTGTTAAATATACTTAATTACATTTAGAAGCGATCCATTAAAGCTGTTTTTTTCCAGACTGTGGCTTATGATGAACAGAAGACACTGTAGAAAGTGTTTGCACGGGTTTATATGTTGAAGGATGTTCTAACTGCCTATTTGCTGAATGGATCCTTGGGTTTCCCCGCAAAAACAACCAAGATGTTGCCCTGAGTAGTATTTCAAAACATTGAGCCTACTGAAATATTAATGTACGCCTTTTGAAATGTCATAATTAGCTGTTATCTCCGGAATAACTGTTATTAAGAAAAGCTGGCTGCTTGTGATTTGAGTGAGAATTACATTCTAAATATGAGAAGATGATAAATTTGGGGTAATACGCACAGAAGTGAAAGCAGTACATGATGTGGCAGGCACACTGTTTTGTATAAAGAAAGTAAATATGTAAAGCATGCACTTTTGCATATGCATAAGAGTGGTGTTGTCCTTAGAAAATATATACACCGGAGAGAAGAGCATGAATTTTTTTTCCCAGACTAAGGCCATAGCTATATGCTAAAAAAAAAGAAAAAATATGGTTAAACAATAGAAATATGTATCAATGTCTTTTGCAGAGAAACAGCATGCCTCATACTGCTGCTTCAAACAGGGCTACATGCAAACCCCGAACCCAGAGGTTGTATGCTAGATCTGTTTTACAATTACATAGTGGCAGTCAATTCATCTTGATGTTCATGTCTTGCTAAAAAAACAATAGTGTGTCTTTTGGCTTAGAGTTGGGTGTTTTTTTGGCCTTTCTTTTTTCATGACTACCCGTTTTCTGTCCCCTATGTGGTGCTGCTTGTGCTTTACCACCTGCCTGGCAGAGCAGTGGCTTCCCCAGGATGGGCATGTGACCATATGGATCCCAGCCATACAGGTCCAAACCAATGTATTAACACTGGCTGTGGAAGGAGACTACAACCATCTCCCAGACGTGGCTGCCTTCTGCGCAAATACTTGATCTTTTCTCCAGATGCATCAGGTTTTCTCACCAGCTGCTCTTTGTAGAGTATGAGCTATTACACACTCCCATAGGGAGACATTTTAGCAGGGATGTGAGAAAGAGGGACGGGTTAGTTGAAAATCTGGAAAACAACATTGTCCATTTCAGAGATGGACAGCAAAGGTGTTTGGTCACTCTGTGTTAGTCCATTGGGGAAAAAATACACCTAAATCTGAGTTAATATAGGTTGGACTCCGTGATCTGAGGGGTCTTTTCAAAACCTAATTTATTCTATGATTCTGTGATTAACCTCTTTCAAAAACCACTACTCCTGATTTTCAAAACTGCCTTTTAATGGTATCAATAGTCTAATAAACTCCATTTATACACGTGGGTTGTTAATACTGTGTCACTAACAAATGGAAAGGTAAAAAAACCCTGGGCACTCTGGGGAAAAAAAGATGATTTTTAAATTCTCCCTAACCTGGAAAAAATGCTCATTTTAATAATACAAAGAACAGAATAACAGAAGATAACAGAAAACTTCTATCAGTGTCTTTTCTCTCAAGAAAAAATCTTCTTGAAGGGTTTACATCACTACACACTTAGTTTCTGCTTAAAACATATGCTCAGTTCCCATGTAGATGAAGGGGAATTACATGACCACTAGCAGGGGAGAATGGATCCCAAATACTCACTTAGTTACTGCTGAGTCACTTAAGTATATTTGCACTATGATTCTAATTCAGCCTGACGGTAAGGCAGCTGCTTTTCTCACTTACTGCATGGCTGCTGCATCTTCAGTGACATTTATGAAAAACGTTGAGGGGAAGAACGTGTCCTTAGAGCTCACAATACATCCAAATTCTTCTATTCAATGGACCAAAGCTCCCCAAAGGTGCTGTAAAACTGCAAGCTAAATCTATCAGCAGATCACATTTTACTTTGACAAATTCTATCGTTATCTTTTGTAGACAGTTGCTGAGATTCAAAGTATTTATGTAAGGAAAACAAACTGGTGGTTTGGGCTTTGGAAATGTCAGGGCCCTTGATTCTCCTGTTTATTTAAAAGTGGAAGTGTGCTGAGGGACATCTTTTGAACTCTATTCAAAGGTTAAAACTGATCTTTCATACAGTTTTGAAATTCAAAATACTGCTGTTAAATGTTTTGACTCTGCTATGTAATCTCCATTTTGCATTTAAATACCAAATTCTGTCCAGAGTTGGCTGTTATGCACAGTGCAGAGACATGGGCATTGCATCTTCCAGCCATGAGGTGCAGCCATTTCAAGGGAGGAGCACAACCCTCTGACATGTGCCAGAGCTGTTCAACAGTTCATAGCCAGTGGTGCAGGATATAGCATTCCACTGCTGTGATGGGTTATGTCAGCAAAATGTAATTGCCCACACTGGACTCTGCTCAGGACTGCAAGCTGATACTCCCCTCTCATGGGGAAAAAATGCGTAGGGAGAGGCAACAGAAGAGAAACAGAGGAGGTTATCTTACTTGGAGATCCAGTAGTCTGCATGACCAATTTATGAGTTGTATAAGCCCGGGGGCCAGTGCTTTCTTTGCTTGGGAGGGACATTTTCCAAGTGTACGTATTTGTTTACTGATGCAGGGAAGCTTATCCCATGGACCCTCAAACTCCTTGGGCCTAGCTCCACAGCAGCTTCCTTGAGGACCCACAGCCACAACCTTGCAGCATTTGTGTGCCTGGACAGGACTTCTTCTCTGGCCCATCCCAGCTTGGTACAGCAGCCATGGTCTAAAACAGTGGCAAAGTGATGTGCTGCAGATCCATAGATACATTACTGGACCGTGTCACCCCAAGAGGCTGGGCACATGGAGCAGAGGGATGGTGGCACTGAGTTGGGCCAAGAGGCTGAAAAAGCAGCTCAAGTTGTGAGTGAAGGCAACGCAACAATCTTGTGACATCACACTGACTTGGGTTTAAGTTACTATTTAGCTCTGTACTAGGTGTCTACAGCCTTAATTATCAACTTCATATCAAAGAGCTGATTTCACCCTTTAGAGGTCTGACTGGTGTCAGTTTCACAAACTGACAATACTGTAGTTAACTGCAGAGAAGGAAACAAATGATCCTCATTAGCCTTCCCAATTATTTTCTAATAACTGGTGACTAATCATAGGCCCTGCCTTTGAAAACTGTTTTGCCAATTACTGTAATTGTTATACAAAATGTTTTGTATCTCTCAGAGCACTGATCCCAAGAAGCATAAGATTATGTGAAAAGTGCAACCTTCAAAACAATGTTTTCATCCTTCATGGCTGCCAGGGAAAGTCTGGAAGCCTGTTCTCTGTGAACTTAGAAACATGTAGATAAAAGAAAAACTGATGTGCTTTTAAATCAGGATTTTACATTAGTTTCATGATTGGTGTCATGATTGAATTTTTGAATGCTTGAGGTTGATGATTCTGAATTAGGTCAGACAGTATAAGTAATTTTCTGCTTTTATATGCTGGCATGAATTTTACCTTCATGCAACATTTCCTGTTTGAATGGCTAATGCAGACTCTTACCGATCAGTGCACAAGGTTTTAGCCTACAGTCTAGACAGATGCACAATCCATGCAGATCAAACATCATCTACAATGGTCGTAGTCTAATATGGGTTTTCTCTGATTCAGAAAATACAGCAGTGTTGTCTGTATTTTAACTTCTCAATCCACAGTCAAAAGACAAAGAAGACCATAAGAGTAGTGTGATCACTACATGATTTTCCCTGTATTTACATGATCTACAATAACGGGAGGCAAAAAACAATGGGCACACAACGACAAACCAAGACTCCACCTGCCTCTGATGAAAAATTTAAATTCGAGATATTTTGTGTGGTCCTTTAAAGTTCCTTCTTAATGTTACAGAGCTTATGATCTCTGCACTTAACAAATGAAGTCTTCCTTGTTTTCTAATGGGAAAAAGGTTAGAAAGTATCTAAATAGGTGTGACTTTAAAATCAGCATTTGGGTATACAAGGTGATGGGCCACTGTGTTCAGTAGAACGGGTACATAATTATTGTAAAATTTGGTGTACTCTGGTATTTTGCTGTCACTCAGCAAATAACCTCAGTCATCGCTGTGGAATTAATTGAATAGGACATCAGTACAATCAATTGCTGCTCAATCTAATTAAAATTAGAATTAGCTGAGAGAAAAACAGTGTGAAGAACTAATATCGTTGAAAGTGAAATTTTCCTGACTCCATCCATTCTAATTGAAATTGCTGAGTGATTATACATAACAGAAAAACCGAATACTAGACAGCATTCTAAAAATCAGTGGCCAAATATAAATATTACATTAAAAAATCTGGAAACACTGAATTCTTACATCGGAGATGGAGAAAATTTTAACTGTACAAAATCATAACTATGGATTGCTAACTGAAGTAAAGTAAAATTTATTTTAAATATTGATTGTATTACAATTAATTATTTTAAGGAACGAACATTTTAGTAGTGACAAAGGAGCTATGAAAAAAAATCAGGTTTCAAAATACAGTTAGTGGTGTCTTGGTTTTGGCTGGGGCTTTTTAAAGCAATCCCTTTCTAAGCTGCTATTGCAAAGACAGCAACGTGGCAATAGCAAATGGCTGTGCATATGTAAACTCAGATCTGCTTCACTACCATTCTTTCACCTGATCTCTATTACATACAAGAATTGTCTAGAGACAGGAAAAATAATTCAGAAATCAGTGTTCCTAGTGTTTGTTTTCCAGCTGCCACTGTCACCCAAGCTCTGTATAGCTTTGGCTTAGTCAGTAAAGCTTTGATAGTTTAGTATTCTTGGGTTTTATACGATTATAGTAATAGTTCACTGGGATGATAGAGGGATAATTTGTAGATGTAAAGCACAGAGGGCATATATATATACCACAAGTGGTATATTTTAGCCTTATGGCTTGCAGCAGCAAAGTCAGTCCTGATTTAGCTGAAAAATCCAGTACCCAACTGAAATATATCAGGTGCTATTTTTTCTTCAACAAATTTTGGGAGGATCAGTTGTGTTTGTAGTTTTGACACTCATTAGCCAAACACCTCTGTCACACTAACCTAAGTCACTACATGTTTATCTGTAGTCTGTGAGCATGCATGGACATATGCATCAGAGCACTCTGGATGAACACTTGAGTCAGTGCCATCTGCCAAATATAGGACCAATTTCTACTCTCAGCAAGAAATAGTCTATTCCAGACCAAAGGTCTGCATGGTTCCCCAAGTTCCCAATTTAAAATATTGCAGCTCTTTCAATGCCAAAGCTCTTGTGAGTGGAGATTGCTTGCCATAGGTGTGAACGCACACCAGGCAGGAGGCATTGCGCTGTTCAGCTGGCATATGAAAATGTAGCGGTTCAATCAATGAGTTATTTGACCCAATACTAACAATCAGGTCTGTTCTAGGTTTGAAATTACCTACACTTTGACTTTCTGTAGACCTCAACACTGCAGTAACCTGCTCTCCTGGGATTTAAAATTGGATGGGTGAGGTCCCTAGCTGACAGGGAAAATTGTGTAGGCAAATTTAATCACAGCTCATTTACTTTGTGTTGATACTGGTAGGTCATGATGGTCCTTTTGCAGGTCACTCAGGACAAGATCATTTCCTCTGCCCTCACCCCAAAGAACAGTTTCATTTATCTTAGGAGTTTCCCAGCAGACTACAGGGAACCCTGCAGAGGGTCAGAGCTTGAGGTTGGTTGCCTTTGCAGCCCCCCTTAAGGGCCCCCACCAGCAGAGCTGTAGCTGGCATGCCTCCCCTTGCCAGCTGCTTCAGAGCTCCTGTGAAAGCGTAGGGAGAGAGAAAAGCTCCTCACCGTGGGAGGGTGGGTGGGAAAAATGATAACGGGGAGTGGTTGCATTCTCCCCATTCCTGTCCCAAACCTCCTAGTCATTGGGCCCTCTCCACCGAAATACCCCTGGGAGGGGAATTCCTGGGAAGTATCCAAGCCAGAGGGAATGAAATGTGCCTTTATGTTGACATGTTGTTGTTCGTGTTGGTTTAAAGATGTTATGAACCCTGCTTTGTGCCGGTCCCCACGCTGGTCTTTACCCATTCAACACATCGCCTCACAATGCTGTGTATTTTAATTGTATGTTCCCCTAACAGGTGCCTAACACTGCACTGCCTTGTGCTTTGGTGTCAGTAACTTTGAAATTGTTTACGGAAAAGCTTGTGGCTCCCACTGATTTCATCTGCTCTTGCAATTTCACTGTGAGTCATCCAATATGGTGTGTACTTTGTTTTACTTACAGACCAAACTGCCTGAATTGCATCTTTAGTTAAGTTGTCTCAGCTTCCTTCAGGCAAAAAAGCACAAGCAAATAAAAATTTTCTTGCTCTCAGACCTGTGGAGGCACACTTGAAAACGATTTTACTTCTAAACTCTTTTTTACTAGGAGGTAAATAAAAGCAAGCCCACCATTGCATTTTTAATAGTGCTTATTTGGGGTCACAAGTTATGTGTACCAGAAGCTGGTAGTGCCGGATGTTTCGTATCTCTGAAACTTTCACACATCTCCGTGTGGGTGCCCAAAAATCACATTACCCACCCTTGGGAAAGTAGCAATATTTTAACACCTCACAGGTGTTATAACATATGCTTGATGAACATCCATAAAGCTCTTTGAGAACCACAGAGGAAAAGCATTGAAAGAATAGGAATCTTGTGTTTTTTTAAGTGCTTCTAAACAGCCTAGATCTACTTTCCACCACATTTGGAGTGTTTTTCTTAACAAGACTTGCACTACACTGCTTTGTCTGTGAATCTTTATAGTGGGGATGGCATGGTCACTACAGCAGTGCAGCATCTATCCATTTATATTTCAGTCTTATATGGGGCTTGATCTTTCAAGGGCAGTTGGGAAGAAGCAGCAGTCCACAGCAGAGCCTGGAAGGACTGCAGAGGGACTTTGCTGAGATGGATACAACAGCCCAGTCCCCTTCTAGCCCAGAGCTTCACTTGCTGCCTGTAGAAGTCAACCTCACACTCTTCTTCCAAAGCTGAGCCTGTTGAGAGCAGTGATTGCTGTGAAAATCCTTAAGCTACACTTTCAGGGAGAGTGTTTTTACTATGATTTGTTGAAGCCAGGAGGTCACCAAGTGTACACAGCCCTCTCCGAGCAGAGATGCTGTTAACGAGCAACATCAGTGTTGATTTTAAGAATAACACATTCAGGTGCAATGGCCAGGCTAAGGGAACATAAAGTTGTTTTTCCCACAATTTGGCTAAAAGTGTCATAATTATGTCTATTACTTTATCAGAGTTGTTACCTTTGCAGTTGTAAACAAGAAAGCCTCGCCAATTTTCCACTCAATGGAAAAGTCCTGTATGCTTTGATAGCAATACACCAGAGACAGCATATAATGGAAATGTTGTCATGGAGTGCCAGCTCAAAACCAGAGGAAAATGGCTGAAGAATTAACTCTTAAAAAACGTTTTTATTTCCTCCCTTCCGTTTTCCTATTTTCTTTTTCCCCTTTTAATTTCTTCTTTCTCTCTTTTTCTTTCTCTTTAATAATATGCATATTTAAAAAGTATTTCAATCTCAAATAGGCCTATATGGTTTTTTTGCTATGATGTAAAATTAAGACATATAGCAAATCTGCCTTTCGGTTTTCATTTCCCAGGTGCTTCCTGCTTATGTCTTCAATCAATGTAACATTCTACATAAGCAGAATAAAGCAGCTTGAGGAATAGATCTACCAGTTAGTTTCTCTCAGTTAGATGAATGCTATACTGCTTTTATGTATCTCTAGGTCAGTTTGTGGTCTACTTATGGGCCTTCATCTGGCAGTTCCTTGCCTTCTAAAGGGCAGAGTGGGCAGAAGGGTCTTGGTAAGCTTGATCTCTACTGCCTACATACATCAGCTGAGCTAGTGCCAAGGATGAAGCAACCTGTCCCGTTCATAACTGTGTTTTGGTCACAGTTCTTTGCCTGCAGCAGTGCAGAAATGTGTGGGTTTGACTAGTGTCACCTAAAAACTCCTTCCATCAGATTAATTATTTGCTGACCAACAACAATTGATTGTCTGAGACAAAGGTTAATATTACCCTAGACATTTGTGGTGTCTCTAAAACTAATTCCTAGATTAAATCATAAAGTTTATGCTCCGAGAGAAAACATTTGTTCAAAGCTAGGAGAAGATGTATCTAATACAAACATATCTCTGGGAGCCACCATTTGAGCTGTATGTGACTATTTGTACAGGTGCCTATGCTTATATTACTTAATCTTTTTCTAATGAATTTTTACTGGTCTTCTTTCTCAGATCTTTGCTAATATTTTCACTAGCAGAAGTGGTCACTACGAGCGAGCAGGGCCCAAACGCAGAGCTTGGCAGTGTGTTCCTTGTAGAGCACATATGGATCCTGTGGATGCAGGCACCAAAGTGTTCAGCTAAGGACAAAGAAGAGAGGCAACATGTGCATCTCCTCCTTTCCCAGTCTTGCATCCTGCTTATACCAACTCTGGCCCTGACTGGACCCTCCCTTTGACTCACTAGTGTAGCATAAAGCTATGTAGGATTTTCTGTTGTTTGTTTTCTTCCAGGTTGTTGAACTGAGGTGACTCAAGTACAAAGCCAGTGCGTGAGTGCTGATGTCACCGTGAGATACAGAGAGAAACTGTGGTGGCAGGGGTGTGACAGATGGGTTGGACCTCCATTTCTGGGGTCACAAAGTGGTTATTTGACTCCCTGGGATTTGTGATACCAAATCATTGGGGCAAACAGGGTCAGAACATGAACACTCTCAGCCAGCACCTTCTGCAGGGAGCAACCTGGCACCAAGAGACATGGTGCATGAGCATCTCTTAGACATCCTCTGTTCCTCTGGCCAGGGAGAAGGGATCCTGAACTTGCTTTGCTGACTAGGAGATAGAGATCTCTGGATTTTACTGGCTCCTTCTTTTCCATGTAAGTACCTGACATATTATGCAGTGGTGCTACACACCCTTTCTCCTGCCCCATAAATTTGCCTTTACCTTCAAAAACAAAGGTGGAGCATATTCATAGTCAAAGCTGCTCCATAACCACTGCTGCCTCCTGTGGTGGATCCATCCAATGGTTGTGCGCCAAGCCTACTGTGGCAGGCCCTTAAGGCAAACAAGTGATGTATTTTTGGGTTGCAATCACACCCAGACATGACAAGAGTATCAGGGACGGTCCCAGACATGTGCGGGTGCAGAGCTGGCAGCATTTAGAGACTTGTGAAATCAAACAGGAAGGTATGGATTTGCAGTGTTGAGTACAGGAATCTTAATAATGCATAAGCCTTTTTTTATTCACTTAAACCTTTCATTGGGTCAAGCCCTAAGCAGCTCATTAAGTTGCAGTATACAATCAGGAAGCTGAAGCAATGTCATGTAGAGTCTCTGCCCCCACGTTGTCTCTTTTGAACAACTACAGGAGCACAGTGAGCCATCCTTAGCCACCTAAAAACTACTCCTGCAAGCTATTTCAGGGCTATTCAAAAAGTATATGTTCATGATTTGTAAGTGATTGAAGAGTCAGCCTTCCAATTCTCCCTACTTTTCTTGAACATTCATTTACTGTTAGAGGAGGTGTCTAATTTCTTCAGATTAAATTGATAGATGTATTTAGACAAGAAAAAAATCAAGTGGCTAAATTTACAGATTTTTATGTATTAGGAACAAATATTTTATGTACATTATGTGGAAGTGGATTTGATGAAGAAATAAAAGTCTCCAAGTCTTAGGAAACAGCACTTTTTTATTAAAAATAACAAATAAAAAACAGCTGCAGAGAGGAAGATGGAATCAATATTGGAAAATTAGTGGAAGACTGCAGTCAGGGAAGAGAGAGGTGGGTTGTAGGATTAGTAAATTAATTCCTCTAACTCCTCTCCCACAAATAAATCAGTGGAACGTGGATGACCCTCATTCTGGTTGGGAGAGACAGCAGGCAGTAATCCTATCCCCTCCACCCAGTTTGTTTTGCTCCCAGTCACACCCCTGGCCCCAGAGAGCAGAAGCCCTGGCTCACTCTGCCCTGTGGCTGCTGCAAGCCCAGGCAGAGCCAGACATGGGAGCATCACCTCCACTTTCAGCTCCCAGATTGAACTGCACCTCCTAAACTTATGTGTTTGCTGTTATTGCTACATGCTCTTCCCAACCTTCATTTTTCAAGCAAGTGGATATATTCTGATCCAAATGAATTGGTGTATTTAATAGCACTTCCATTCATTTTCTGCTTGCTAAATGAACAGTGTAATCAGTATGTCCAGTACAGGAAAGTGTTCAAGGGAGATGTTCACACTAGGATGACATAAAAGAAATAGTATGTATGCAAGAAGCAATTTACTTGGCATATTTTTAGGTTATTTTGTCTCCTGTTACAAATGATGAAGTGATGCTATTTAGACTAATTGAATATGATCACTGATTTTTTCATTTTCATGAAGTCTGAGGCAATAAAATATACCTTCTATAAAATAAAACCATGAACTGCAGACACCTCTCATACATCCCAGGCAAGAAAAGAGAGAAGGCATTTCTACGTTGGGTACGTATACTGGACTCCTGCATCTCTTATTCATACACAAGAAAATTTTGCCTCAGGTTTAAGTGCTCACTAGTTCATACTTTAGGCTGATGAACCATGTCTAAAATGTTAAACTTATCAATTAGAATAAAAATGGTCATGTTGAAAACTTAGGTCAGAGCATCACCTGGACTAGCGCTGGTATTGTACCACTGCAATGCTATAGAGGTGAGAATACAAGCACAGGTCATGTTGTCTGGATAACTTTAAATTACAGCCTTGCTCAAAGCAATAGTCTTTTCTTCATGATTTCCTGTAAAATATCATCTATATCCATAGCAGCATGGGAGCAGTAATAATACAATCACTAGTGCAGCAGAAATTAACTTCTGAACGACTGTCTAATATGAAAGTCCTCTTGGAGAGAGAAAAAAGAGATCAATAGGCAAAGTCTGCTGCATTTGCACAAGGCCAGGATGCTTGGGCTGCGCATGCAGCCGGAGAGTTGTAATCCAAACCCTTTCTGCACGTGACTGGAGCGTGCTCAGGGCTGCTTTGCCAGTCTCTTAAGTGTAGTCTTTCTCAGAGAGGGAGCAAGCAATAGGCTGCTGGACTCGTTGCAGCCGGAGTGTGAACAGGTTTCTTCAGGCTCCGAGCCCAGCTGTCCGTGGGCGAGCAGGCGTCCTGGCACCAGGACTGCAGGAGACAGGCTGCCAGCGTACATGGCCTGGAGGTGGAGGCCAAACCCCTAGGGAGCTGCGAGGGCCCAGACATATTGACTGTCCCTCTGAAGAAACATTTTATCAAAGCTGATTCTGGTGACACCTAGGTGTCCCTCTGTTCAGCAGAGCAGCAGCACAGCCAAGGCAGTACAGCTGAAAAGGTGAGGGGTGCTCGAGGAACGTCAGTGCACCCCAGCCGAGCTGAAGGGGCAGTGACTGGCTTCAGCATGTCCACTGTACCATGGGTGAGGCCAGAGTGACTGCCAGGACAGCCCTGGTTGACCTTGACTGCAGTCTGTCCTCTGGCTCGGTCTGAGTGGTGCGATTAATGCAAGTCACAGCGTGGTCAACCCTGCCTTGCCTACAGCTAAATTGCACAGTGCTTGTGAGGGACATGGTACTAAGTCCCTGTGAAATCTGCCTTTCCCCAGCACACCGAGCTTTCTGTGGAGAGGGCCCTGGCCTTGCTCCCACCTCCAAATCCCCCTCTACAACAGAGCCGAGCATTTGGGGAAAACACTTCTCTGTGTGTGTGTATGTAGGAATGGGTGATTAAGGCTCCTGCACATCTGCCCGCCGCAGCACCACTCCCGCGCACAGCCCGATGTTCACAGTACAGATGGAGTTTGAAAACAGACAGGTAAAAAGACCAAAATAAACCATCCTTTCTAGTACTGATACATCTCTTCAGTTTAGTCTAAACCACTCAGCCAAACCACAATATTTTGAGAAAGAGAGCAAATGTAAGTACTCATGTCCTTACAGCCAGTAAAACAAAATAAGTGCAGCAGACAGCCAGTTATAATGGACAAACTGTCCTCTGGGGAAGACTTCCCAAGCCAGCCATTAAATTCAATACATTTTTCTCTGCTCACTCAGTGCTCCTAAAGAAAGGGTTGAGCTTGGAGAATGACAGAGGAACTGAAGAAAGGAGATAAAAAAGCTGCTGAAATTCAATGTCACCGCAGAGTAATTCTTCCATAAGCTGCATAAACTTTTCTTACCTAAATGAACACTCTCAGGCACACAAGTTTTTACATTTCCAGTGTGACTGATGGTAACCTTTGTCTCTGTTGTGACTTCCCAAGAATCTCAGAAAATATCTGATACATTTACATATTATGTATCATCTTGAGCCAGGCAACGCTTACGAACCACAAAATCCTTCCAAATGTTGGCAAATACCAGAGTCTTAAAAAAAACCAAACAAAAACCCCAAACTCCAAACTCCAGCCTCCCCTCCTCCTCCCTCCAGCTCTGGCTGCAAATATTTCAAGAAATATATCAAGAAAAATATCTCTGGACTTTTTGATGACTTGATTATAAACATCTCTGCCTCTTTCCTTGTCACTGCCTAATTGGTTCTTCCTGGACAGGCCACATATAAGCAGTAAAGAAAATAGTGAGGAAATGAGAAAAGTGTTTAGGGCACCTAGGCTGTAAAGCATCAACTTAAATGTCAGCTATAGTGGCATTATGTAGCACTTTCAACATATATAGTTCTATTCATTGCTGGAATATCCCATGAGGCAGGTATACTTTATATACAGCTACATTTAGGACAAAGAAATTACAGTGTGCAGCTGTTAGGAGACTTGCCTTTGATCAAAAAGGAATTCATTACCAGAGACAAAATTGAACACAAAGCTCCTGATTCCACTGCTCCCACCCACTGTCTCAACAAGAAAATACAAATACTTTTACATTCATAAAATAAGAATCAAAATTATTTTGCTTCAAGTGCTTTTGATGTCTCAAAAGTACTGGAAAAAAATAAACCCAGCCCTCAATTTCTTACTTTGCCCATAACCTAAACAAATGAAAATATCCACCCATTAATTGTTAACCTTACATATTTGTTATGCGGCAGCATAGGGTTTAATAGTGCCAGCTCTTGACAGGTTGAGGTGGGTAAGTTCTTACCTTCTTGCTCTGTCAGAGCTGGCCTTTGGAGAGCTGGTTTTCAACCTCACTTTCCTCTGTTAAATGAACAACTCAAATCAGATGGATTGCCTTGAAAGAAATTAATTTATTTTTTCTTTGTGAGACTCATATATTTACTTTCCATTCTTGAAAGAAAAAAAACCCTCTAAATAAAAGCAGAAATCAAAATAACAGAACACAAGCTGTGATTTATTCAGTCCAGCATCAGAGAATCAGTTCTCCAGTCAGAAGTGAAGATGGAGAATTTAGAAACAAATTTGTCCTTTTCATTCAAAGACAAGACCATGAATCAGTACTTGTTTACATACAATCTGTCTTGCTATACTTTGTATAGAGGAAGTGCTTTCACCCACACATTGCTCCATCTGACCTGTTCTTGTTCAGGTTTTATGTAGAAATGTCCTTGACAACAGTAATAAGTGGAACTAAACATTGTTTTGTAGTCTTCAAATTGTTTCATTAAGAGTGTCAATTAAAAAAAAGATACTTTAAAGTGAACCTGCTGGAAAAAAGAGGATAAAATTCATCACTCATATAGATTTTTTTGGGCTTTTTTTCACACTTTAGAACAGCCTTCAGCCCTGCATCTGTGGAGTTAATTACCTTTAACAGAATTTTGCTATCCTCTCACTTTTGTTGTTAGAAATAAAACCTTCCATCATAAATTAAGACCACCATAAACTGAATCACAAGCCTCAGCTTATGGTTATTGCTACCACCAATAATGAAAAAATTCTCTGCTGTACTGGAACAAATACTACAGCCTTTTAAGCTGACTGCATGAATAATTTGTGATGTCCCCTATTTTAAACATTGCCTCCAAGTTTTGAGAGCCTTGAGAATTTGACACATAAGTTTCAATTTATTGCAGCCTAAACATGGTTGCAAGACCAGGAATAAGAAGAGTCCTTATATAAACAGCAGGAAGGAGATGGCTCCAGGCTGTCTACCTGATGCATTCACAAACCTTGCAGCACCTGCTGGTGCATACAGGGGCTATAGTCCCTTCCACACTGCTTCCCCTCCTCTCCTTCCCTCACTCATCACCTCTGCTGGGTGACTAAAGAAAATAGTCTCAATGAAGTATTGTCACTGAAAATACAGGAAATACAGTGGAATTAAAGGTCCAGGTACATTTTTGCTCCACTGACCTAAGAATTCAAACCAAGTCAAATAGATTAATTTATAGTATGAAGGGATTTATATTGCTAATGCTGCCAATGAGCCTGCTTCTGTAGTCCTGCTGAGTGTCTCCCAAGTCACTCCTGAGCAGCTGCCCCAAGAGAATGCCGTCACCTTTATAGCTTGAAGTGAATTTTACAGTTAGAACAGATACATTTAACAACATCTGCAGATATAAAAACAGTTATACTCAGAGAGGGAGAGAGATGCTTTTTGATATTATTTCAAAAGAAGTGATTTTCTTTGTTGCACGTATTGAAGAATGTACCAGAAAAGGTGCCATCTCCCTGAATTCCTCCTACATCTTATAATAGGGGACAAAACCAGTCAGCAAATAGTTTTGGGGAAATCTGTGAATAATGGTGATACTTAAATAATTCAGTTCTTTGGAGTAGTTTCTGAAGTATTTTTCATATCTTAGTGAAAACAGTAACAACCACTTTTGCCTATAGATGAGAACTGTGACATTTAAATCAAGATGTGACTCTGACAGTTTCCAACTTCCCCTACTTTGGAGGGCATGCTTTTGGCATAGTCTGAGATTATAGGAGTTGTAATAAATACACATATTTAAAACATCTTATATAATTTGTAGACTATTTAGCATCTATAGCAAAACAAAGTCTTTGAAAAAAAAGAATTAAAACCAAGGAAGAAAACACAGCTCTTCTGCAAGATTTCCATCTCTGCAGGATCTGGGGAAAACACAAAAACTGTTCAGCAACTACTCTGAGATGCAGATGTAAAGGAAAGGACTAGAGCAGAAGCATGTTTTAAAACAGACATTTTCCCAGAGAGACATAGTTCTTTGGATCACAATATTCTGACATCAGTGCCTGGGGACAGGGGTCAGCAAACCTCCAGAGCTCTACTGGGTGGCATCTGTAAAACAGACAGAGTGTAATGCACCCATACTTGGGGCAGGGAGCTGAGCAACAGATGCGTGTGTGGTGAAAGCTCCTTTTGACGGTCGAGTGACAAATGCCACATGCAAGACCTGCAGCACCATCAGGGCAGGGAGGGTACAGCTTCATTTCTTTGCCCACAGCTCCGTCCCTGAACATAAATGTCAAAAAATAAAGACTGTGTCCTCAAAAGTAGTCTAACACAAGAACTGCATTTTTGAAATCTGTATTTCCAAGAGAATCTTATTAGAATTGCATTCCCCAAAGTAAAAGAGTAACAATATTACAAAAATAAAGACAGAAAGATGAATTGGAATAAAACATTTGGGTGGAAACACTGAGCTGTTGCCATGACTAACGGGAACTAATTTATTTACTTATACATCCTTTGTAATCTCATTTTCTCCCATGTGACAGCCAATGACTCACTGTTTGTTTACTGATGAAGAAAACATACTTTCTGAAATCTGTACCAGGAGGGATCTTTTCTGGACTGTCCGCATTTCTCCCACACCCAGAAGTGGGCTGAGCCTTCCCAGCAGTGCCCATTCAGTGGGTCCTTGCAGATCCATGAGCACCAACCCTCAGCATCTCAGGACAGGGGAAGGAGGAGGAGAGGCACACACATAGGTGCTGCCTGTAGGGACTGCTGTGGGCAAATGAGGTAGCTTGGGCTTTCTTTACTTTTCCCACAGGTTTTCCCAGTCTTGGTTTTTCATTCTGGGCAGAGAAATGTAATGTTGGCAATGTTGCTGGAAAAGTGGTAAAGGTGATAGTTTGTAGGCAGTTCTAGTGTGTTCCGTCTTCTGTATTTCTGGGCTTGACATGTACCAGTTCAGGCAACACTACCAGGAAATACACATGGGGAGTTGTTTGCCTTATCTTTTCTTTCATTTCCCCTCACTGGCATCCCCATCCTGATGCGCAGAAACTGAAATGGAAATATATTTCTTGTGTTCTTCTTCGAGTCAGTAGGCAAAATAAAAGGATTTCCCTTGAAGAAAAGAAGAGAAAATCATAATTTTTGACAGGTCAGCCAGCTGCAAGAATCGCAGTGGTAATCTGCCAGCCTCTTAGGAATGAGGACTGCTCACTTGCAGGTGTGTCTCATAAAAGGCTACTACTTTATTGTTGTTGACTTGCTTTTTCCCCTTCCATTGCCTGTCCTTCAAAGAGACCTGCTGGACCTCTGCAAGTGGTTGTTAGCTGGTGGTGTACACCAAACACCACGTGGAAGAACGTGGCCCTGAAGAGCAGGGTTTTCCCCAAACCACAGCCGTCTCTACCATTTGAGGTGACAATCAGCCACCATCATTTGATGCAGTGGGTTTGTGTCATTCTAGGGCTCTAGTTATTAAAAAGTAACAAAACTGCTAACAGATAAACATATGAGATCATCAACTCTCCCATTAATTAAAAGGGAGTGTTTCAATAAGGGTAATAATTAACTTAAGTGGAAATGGGATAGGAGCCTTATAGTAGGACTGAGTACAGCAGGGAAGCCTTTGGCGCCAGGAGGTAACGTTAGTCACCTGGGAAATCCTGGGAGCACCCTTGAACAGCAAGACTAAGCTGCTGGAAAACAAACAATGTCCTTTGGTTTAAGCCAGTGCCTGTTTCCAAATCCATTCCCGAATTCTGCTCATGACTTTGCCATAGGCTCGCCTTTGACAGACCACTTTGTGGGCCAGTAGCTCAGATTCTGTGATTACAACATGAAACATAAAGTCCTGGATTCAGAAAAGAAAATGGTTCAGCACGGTAATTTCAGGAGGGTAAGTCTCGTCACTCTTCTTGCTGGAGCTGTGCCCTCATTAAAGAGGAGGTGAAGCCATCGTGAGGGGACAAAGTTCAGCCATGCTGGCATGTGGGTGATACCATGGAGCAGAAGTTGCTGCCTGCTCCCAGGAGGTTTGACATATAAAGGCAAGGCTCCAGACTGCCCATCTGCAGGAAGCCCCACATCACTAGTCTCCAGGCATGGTAGGAAGACCTGCGGGCTGAACTGAAGTAATGCTGGGGAGAGACAACCAAACCCCCTCAAACTCCTGAACCAGTCAGTGAGCCTTCCTCATTGTGGCTGAGTGGCAACACTGGGCATCCCTTCTCCCAGTCACTCCATTGGTTCACCTTTTTGGGTGCTTGTGTCACTGTTAACATCTGCTATACTGCAGCAATGAAATAGATTACTGGAAATATTTGTAGTTAACCTGGACTCTGGCAGTAGCCTTATTGCAGCTTTGGTGTCATGTAACTGAATTGCAAAAGCATGGAGCTCTGCCCAGCACTGCTCTGAAGGAAGGACACCCATAACACGGGAAAACCTGATAATTTTATGCGTATTCATCTTTGAATCTTGGCTTAGATGTAAATTTGGATGGACATATCATTTATCTATCTCTAACCTAAAATACTCCAGGGTAATTGTTCAGCTTGTAAAATATTTAGATGCACACACCCACGCATGGCCCAATTTTTCAAACTAGGTTTGTATAGCTGTATGCCTAATTTGTTTGTGCAACTTCTGTGATTGAATGTTCAGCTAGAAAATGGACAGGCAAATGCTTAAATCTATACCAGGCTTGCTCCTTCCTCATTTTTAGGTGTAAACAAGATAAATGTTAAATACCATCTCTTGTCAAACCCCAAGCAGACAGCAGTCTATGTTGCTTTCTAAAAGAAAGTAGGCCCAGGAACAAATTCCAGTGATCCCACCAGTAAATGCATTAAGCATAAAATAAGTAGTTCTATAAATATACATACTAAAGATGTAAGTGGGAACTATTCATAGTGGATGGTCACATTCTTAACCCCAGTCTGTGTCACTTGTCAGATAACCACTGGAACTCCCAAGTTTCAAATACAAGTACTGCATTATAGTCCAAAACCATTTGAAGATAAACTTGTGCTTACTGTCAAGGGAAACTTCTGAACTTTATTTACTTCCTAATGCAAAAAAAAAGAAAAAAATAATTAGCGCATTCCTTGAGCACTGGTCAAATTAAACTTCATAAGGGTTTTTCCCACTATTGTACACAACTCCTATGGACTAGCTCAGGGAAGTTCTAAATTTGCATTACAGGGACAAATAAAAATAATGTCATAGACACGGAGCATATATAGCCTATATAAAATAATATGGTATTTATGCATCAGTCAGCATTGTGATTCATGTTAAACTATAGCATGAACACTACATCACTGTAATACACCTATTAACTATGAGAGATCCTGTGCCTTACAATGCACTCTTGTTCCCCTTAGTGCTTAAGAAGCACAGTTTTCCAAATTGCTCTCTGTAATTTCATAGACGTCATCCTTATGGAATTTCTGCTCTAATGTTCACCTTAATCTCTGCAAATTGAATCTCTTCCACTTGCATGAGATATATATATATATGTTGTAGGAATCCCCTCCCTCTCCTTGGCATTTCATTTGCCCTCTTCAGCAATGGGAGTTGTAGAGATGGGATGCTGTATTCCATCAGGGCACAAAACTGTCAGCAGGAAGTAGTCTCAAAACCCTCTCTGAAAAATCACCCCCCATTTTTCCAGCTCATCACCCAATCCAGCTGTGTTGTTGTGGGCTCACTTCCTGCAACTCTCACCCAGAAGGATCTGGGATTCATTTCACCCCAAGGAGGCAGCAAATGGAGAAAGCCATGGGCAAGGTCCTCTGTGCCATGGTGTTAAGTTATGATGCATTTACATACTGAAGGGGGTTTGTTTTTAAATAAAGATACCTGTACCTAACAAGGCCCTGATGGCCACGGAGGGTGAAGGCAAGTGACTGACTCATTTCCTGGGCTGGCCCATCACTGTGACTCAGGGTGTCAGACTTCACCCCACGTGTCCTACCCTCACCAGGGACCCGTGCAGCACCCTGTGCATGTGGGTGCCTCTCCCCATGGGGCCCCAAGTGTCAGGACAAGCTGGATCTGGGGCAGAGATCCAGCTCTGTAGGAGATCCAGCTCTGCAGGGGCAGGAGCCGAGGCGTCTGCTCACTTTGCAGCATGGTTGCCAACACATCACAGGCAAAAATTAGGCACGTTGCAGTTCTTTTTTGATTGTGCCGCATATAATGAGCCCTCCTAGCATCTTCAGGAGAAATCACTTCCAAATCACAGAAAGAAGATGAAGAGCTGCTTTCCTCTCACATGCACCACGAGGAAGCTGGCTTTGTTGCTCTAAACACTGAGAAAAATCGCTCTCTCAGGAGGAACAAGCACTTGAGAAAGGGAATCCCTTTTATTTTAGAGGTCTGCTTTGGACCAAGAGGGATTGCGCCTCTGTGCATTTCTCTCTTCATTAGCTGGGGAGAGGGAGCTTGCTCCATCATAAACCTCTCCTAAGGACAGGTCTGAAGTGAGACCAGGATAGTGAAGGTAACCATGTATCACACAGCCCAGTGATGATGTCTGCTGTGTCTTTCGTTCAAGGGCCTTAGGTGCCCATACTTTAGATTAGCTGACATAATCTTTAGGTGTGATGTTTAGATGCCAATTTAGACTGAGCTATTTTTCACTAGGGGAATGTAGTAGGAGGTGTAACATCTAGCTAAATTTTGGAGACGGGCATTTGGAACCTTCAGTTGGACCTGTCTCCTGCTCCCAGCTCCTGATTTGGCAGTGAACTGGAGGTACCTGGTTCATTTTGAGATGCCCAAGGCCTGCCCTCTCCTGCCTGGCTTCCAGTCCTATGCTCCAGAGAGACGTGGGTTTCCTGTAGTTCCTGTCATACAGCTGTTAGTCCCCAGTGTGTGTCTGCTGTCCCCTGGGGCCATCAGGCCATGCCTGTGTGTAAGCAACTGAACAAAGCCCTAAATTGCTACCAATTATAATGGGACATTTGATGCCTCCATCCTTTGTAGGTACCTCCCTGCTTATGGGTGTCTTAAATCAGCAAGCTGAGTCTTTCCTTATATTGTTTCCTCATCTTAATGTATTTTTCCATTTTTCTGAGACATGAGAAATGATATGCAATTCAATATTAATCCCTTCAATATTATGGATTTATTTAGTCAGGGCAGCAAATTTGCCAAATGTTGTCTCACATGCTTTTTTATCAACAGCTAAAGTTTTGTCGATGCTTCCTAATTGCCAGCACTCCATCTTCATTTTTGTTTACATAAAACAAAGTGTAAATATAGTTCTGCATCATTCCCATTTCACAGCAATTTATTTCAGTTCGCTCTTTAAAATGAGGTCTGCTTCCTCTTTAGCACAGCACTCATCATATCTGATGCCCCTTTGCCTGCCCTTCACTTCTTCTGTTTTCTTGCTGGTTTTATCTCTTCCCAGGGACTTGAGCAGAGCCTGACAAGCAGGATTTCCAAAGGCATACTGCCTGCTTCTTCCTCTATTCTGTTTTCTATTTCAGGGATGGGGAACAGTGGGGAATGTAGACAGACATGCTGCAATTGTGGTTTCTTTTCGAGTTCCCCAACTTTCTTAGAAACTCACGTTGGTTGGCTTGTTTGTTGATGTATTCCATTGCTTCATAGTGACTAGTTTTCTTCACACCTTCCAAATGTTCTTCTGTGCCTCTTACCTCCTGTACTAAACATCTAATCCAAAACCTCTGGTTATTAGTTAGAGTCCCCTCTACAATGCCTTTTTGGGTTTGCTTACTTGAACTTGAATCATTGTGAATACCAGCATCAAACTTCCCTATTCTTCTCGCATACCTAATTCCTCTCCTTGCTGAACAGAAATAAGTCCAGGCTAATATCTTCCTTGACAAAATTCCAGCTGCAGTAAACCCTCAGAAAACCAGAAAATTGCAGATCAATCTTCCTGTCTACAACTGTGTGATATTGTTAAAAAAAATAAAAGNAATGGATTACAACACTGAGGCACTCTATTACCTGAAACATGATGCAGCTGTGTCTGCAGCTTCGGAATGCTTTGATATTTGCAGTAGCTGTAACTGTCATACCACAGATATCGGAGTGGGGTGTTCCCTGGTCCCTGGATTCCCAAGCTGTGGGGCTGTCAGTCCTGGGATTGCTCAGATTCTCTTGCTGGGCTCTCATCCCTGGTACCCATTCTTCATTTCCCCTAAATAATAAAATATAATAAACTTACTGCCCATATCCTGCTCCCCTTTTTCCTCATCTGATTGCACCAAACTACATCAGTGCTCTCTATCCCACCTCTGTCTCCCGTGACAGAGCCTGGATCCACACAGCTGGCAGCTGCACTGCCCACCTAGGAGAACAGCCATAGGGGCTCTCTGCTGTGCTGGCACCCTTTGGCACCACTGGGGGCTGCAAGGAGAGGCTGGGGTGCTGTAGTAGGGAAGGTGCCCTCCAGATGGGTCACCTCCTCCAGCAGCCATCAGGAAAGGACCAGCACAGCCANAGTTCAAGAAAACATGGAAAGAAGTCAGAATATTTTTGATTCAGTTCTTTCAGCATGTGGAGCAGGCACCCTTTTATGCTTTTCACTGTATCAGAAAGAGAGAGAGGAAAGGAAAGGCAGAGGGGGAGA
>VXBT01009029.1:318398-360105 GCA_013400235.1 Oriolus oriolus
AGGAAGGAAGGAAGGAAGGAAGGAAGGAAGGAAGGAAGGAAGGAAGGAAGGAAGGAAGTTGAAATGGATTACAACACTGAGGCACTCTATTACCTGAAACATGATGCAGCTGTGTCTGCAGCTTCGGAATGCTTTGATATTTGCAGTAGCTGTAACTGTCATACCACAGATATCGGAGTGGGGTGTTCCCTGGTCCCTGGATTCCCAAGCTGTGGGGCTGTCAGTCCTGGGATTGCTCAGCTTCTCTTGCTGGGCTCTCATCCCTGCTACCCATTCTTCATTTCCCCTAAATAATAAAATATAATAAACTTACTGCCCATATCCTGCTCCCCTTTTTCCTCATCTGATTGCACCAAACTACATCAGTGCTCTCTATCCCACCTCTGTCTCCCGTGACAGAGCCTGGATCCACACAGCTGGCAGCTGCACTGCCCACCTAGGAGAACAGCCATAGGGGCTCTCTGCTGTGCTGGCACCCTTTGGCACCACTGGGGGCTGCAAGGAGAGGCTGGGGTGCTGTAGTAGGGAAGGTGCCCTCCAGATGGGTCACCTCCTCCAGCAGCCATCAGGAAAGGACCAGCACAGCCAAGAGCTGTGCTTCAGGTGGCTTAATACAAGTGCCTCCCATGCTGGAAAAGAAGAAAAATAGGAAGCAGGGAACTATCAAAACTATAAAAGGTTTCATTCTGGAAGTGCTGGACAGAAGTGGTATGAAGACAAAAAGATAGGAAAGCAAGATCTTCTCACAGCAGATCAATATTGTTGACATAATGGAGATCTTTGCAAAAGGCAAGGGCATGCATTCCCTACATCAGCCACTGTAGTAACAAGTGGTCCCAACTGTTCACATTTAAAAACTGACCTTTTTGTCTTTCATTACTACCATGGAGATCAATAATCTCGTGCACAAGGAGAGACACCAATAACTGTGGAATGTCCAGGGGACAAAAAAATAAGGTTATGATACTCCACTGTCTGCTGAAACACCTCTGCGAGTGTCCCAAAGCACCCTGCTTAAATTTCTTCTCCAGTGCAGAGATGGAAGATAAGGCTAGAACTCATCTTCATTCATTCTACATAATTAATCAGCAATGATAAGAGCTTGATGAAGCAACGTTTGCAGTAACGTAGACTTTAAAAATAGATTCTGTAATTTCCTCCATGTTTTCAGTTTCAGTCTACATTCATGCAGGATGTTATGCAAATCCATAATCATATCCTTTCCTCCCACACGCATGCCCTCATAGGAAGGCTGGCTGATACATACAGAAACAAAGCACATGTATGCATACAGAAACATGCTAGTGTTGAGATGTGGGCATTAATTTTAAACATGCTAACAAATCCTTATATTATTTTCATCATTCTTTTCAAGTGTATGTTTCTATATGTGCTTACACACCCCTCTGCCATAACACATCATGTAAGCAGAGTGGTATCTTTACATTAAGCTTCAGACATGGGATGAGCATTGCTGGCTAGCGACACAGAGTATATATTCAAATGCATCTTCATTACATACAATTATTCAAAAGATTTTTGTCCTCCCTAAGTAGACCTCACAAAACTATTTATGCAAAGCCAATTTTAGACTCTATTTAATATCCAATACATTTAGACAGAAAGGGGAAAAACAACAGGGAGGAAAAGAAGGAACAAAATACAAAAATAAAACAAGATGGATATGAAAGAGGAGAAAAGAAGATGTAAAATACACGTTCAGTCATTTTCTCTGTAATAAAGATGTGTACAATAAGTTTCAGCAAAAGAGTCTAGATAATTATAGATACACAGTGCCACATCTGAAACCTCTGTCTCATATATATATAAATGTACACACAGAGGCATATATATATATATGTATGTGCATACACACACATATATGCATATATCTGTATTTTCATATGTGCTTGTATCAATGATATGAGTGTATATATATGGGGTATATAAATGCTACCAAAATTTGGCAAGGAGAGGAGACCAGTGAAGCAGACTCCTGACTGTCTGACAGAACTGGGGAGCCAGTTTATGTAATTTCTGCCTCTAGTTTGCTCAAAATACAAAGGACAAATTTCTGCTTTACATGCTGCTTCCGAAAGCAGTGCCTTACAGGCAGATTTACAGCACCACCAACATCAGCAATGGCAGAGTGGGGATAAACTCACAGAAATCGCTGACACAACTCTGTGGATAGAAAATGCCCCGCAGTGGCCCAAAAAAAATAATCCACCAAACCACCCCAGACAATTTCTTGCAATTTCTTTCCTCATCGTGTACTAATATACACTACTGTCATGTCTTGAAAGAAATCCAGGGCTTTCTATGGCAAAAAGAAGGATAAATTGCTTTATCTCTGCCAGAAGTGGAGCATGTCTTCTGTCATATCCCCAAAGCTGCTCCAGGGAGAGGATTTCCTCACATGGATTCAGGCAATTATTTTACATTGAATGAGAAGTAGGAACATTTCTGTTTCTGTGACTGAGCCTCCCTGGGGGTCCTCTGCTGCCAGCAATCAGGATGTGCAGCTCCTGGGAGATGGGTCTTGAGGCCTGAAGTGGCTTTGACAGCCAGTGTCTGACAGGGGTGCTGCCTCTCTCAGGTTCACTCTGGGGACTTCTCCCCATGGATGGAAAGATGGCAAGCCACCCTTCATCCACATCCTAACTGCAGGACAGCAGAAAATGGGGCACCAGTGGCTTTAGTTCAGACCTTGAGCCCAGCCTGGCTATCTTCTTCCTCCAGGGGAATTCAGTGACTGGGCTCCTAGGCATCCCCGAGCAGAGAATGCAATCACATTCCACAGAGCTCCTGACTGTGGACTGCAGTGCTGCTGAGCTTTCCTTTTCTATTAAAAAAAATCCAAATAACAAAACCCTAAAAAAAAACCCCCAAAAAAACCAAACCCCACCCCCCAAAAAGCCTCCAGAGGTTTTCTGAATAGCAGTCCTCAGCAGAGGTACAGGAAAACTTTTCATGCTGGGCAGTCTGCTGTGCCCCTACGGGTGGGAATAATCCCTCTGGCAGCACCCCATGTGCAGAGTGGTAGGGAGCCAAGTTCTCCCTTGTGCTGCAGCCACCTGGCAGCTGCTGCTCCCTTCCAGGTATTGCCAAAGGAGTCCCACTGCTGGATCATGGCCACGCTGTGCTGGGCAAGAGGCAAAAACACATCAAAAGATGCTACCCTGGCTGAAAGGTGATTTATTGCAATTGTTACGAGTTAAAGGGCTGATTGCAGTGAAGCATTCTGCATTTTGCTTTGTTTATTGGCATCACTTTCTATAAATGCAGTGGGAAAATGAGCAGTGATTCCTTCCACAGAGTGGCCATTGCATTTCTCAGCTCCACACAGAATGCTTGTAAACTCAATGTTTGTAATTCGTGGCTGAGCATGTCCCTTGGTATCTGTGATGACATTGTTAAGTGAAAGACAACTGAACTTTTCGTCACCAATCTAGTTTTAATTTAGGACATAGAAAATCACTTTTCCAAATTATTTGGTTGTATTCATGGACATCAGAACCTCCAATGTTTTGGAGCACATCCACTGTGAATACTATTTTCTGCAACTTTTATTAGTCTGGAGAATGAATTGGTGCAGAACATGAGGAAAATAAATCCGGACATGTAAACCTTAAAGCCTGAATCCACCCATCTGTAATGGAAATAAATGCTTGGGTGATTCATTTCTACCTAAACTGAAACTCAGACTGATTGCAAGGGTGGCAAATATGGTTTATCAATCTTAAACATCTCTAAATAGTCATGATCTTCATCTGAGTTTTTGCATTAATTCATAGCTTTGAAAAATTGGAAACATTTTAAATTTTGCTATGTTGTCATGCAGTGGCTGAATCTCAACAGGGATTTTTGCCTGAAGTACAGTATCTGACTGCTGCCTTACTTCTAAGTGTAATAATTAGTGTAGTGGTGCATTGAGAGCATTTGGGGCATAACTCAGGCAGGAAGAGAGAGTTACTCTACTTTCACACAGTAGAAGCAAAACAGATTTGGCAAGCTCTGCAAAGTGATGACAGGGCTGACAATATTACAAGTATTTGTGCATCAAGAAGTCTGGCTCAGCGCCTGGCTTTTTCTGAGCACATTCTGCACACACCTGCACAACCTAATCCCATGAAGAAAGAAAGTTTTTGGCACTCAGTGAAGAGACAGGGAAACTTTTAGGGAGTTTTACTTTTAAAATGGGTGAAAGATATTTGCTCCTGTCTGAAGCCAGAAGGCTTTGCTTAGCAGGGGTTGTGAGCAGCATTGCTAGCAGCAACCATTAGTAAAGGTCAGGGCAAGCAATTTCTAATGCTGAAGGAGATGGAAACAGCTTCCCAAGGAGCAGGATTCTTCACTAACAGGGGTGTATCTGTGACAACCACACCAGGCTTTTCTGACATAAAGGTGTCCTGGGACATCTGGAACACCTGGGACTCTGAGAAAAAAAAATTGAAGTGTACAGTGAAAGCTTGAAACTCATATCAGGAGTGGGAATGGGCAAGGAATGGCTCAATGAGATTCTCCTGTGTGACACAGCTGTGGGTAAGCGGGTGTTCCCTTTGCACTCTGTGTGTGGTCATTTTTGGCCATTCATCAATGAGAAGAGTGATTTCAACTCAGTGAGTTGTCTGTCTGTGCCCAATTCCATCTCAGTGCACACCCCCCCACCACATGTGCTGCTGCCTGTTCAAGGTATGGCACCCGGGGAGGAGCAAGAGCTTGAGATGAGCAGCACAAGTCACAAAATGCGTGACAATGAAAAATCAACAGAAAGGGAAAATACTGAGGCTTCAGAAAAAATTATACCGCTTAAAACCTGTGTGAAACTCTTGGGGGTAGAAAAAAAAGGAACAAAAAAGAGATTTTACGGTCCTCAGCAGGGGACCAGAGAGGTTTGTGCTGCTCCTTCGCGCAGCACTGCTCCACAGACACACTGCAGATGTGAGCTCACCTTCAGTTAAGGTCAGCTTTCCAGTGCTTGAAGTTTCTAATCCTGCTGAATAGTCAGGCCCCAAATGAACCATCTCCCGAAGGGAGCTGTCAAGCAGTACTTGCCCACTTAATTGACTAAGACCTATTCCTAGTTTTTTAGCTGGCAATTGATGGATCTAGTAGTTGTCTTTCCCCTACAAGGAAGATCAATTGACAAGAAAACTATTTAATGACAAAGCTTCTAAATGCTTGTCTAAGTTGTCTCTGCATTTTAATAGTGGAGACAAGTTGTTCTATCAAGCATGGCACCCAGTGCTGCAGCGTTGAGTTGAACTGTATCAGCCGCTCTGAAGAAAATGGTTCGGGTCATGTTGTGGACAGAAGATCCAGAGACACATTTAATGTGACAGGCTTTACTGTCTGGTATCTATGAGTTTGGGTTGGAAGCAAGCTTGCAGAACTGCTCTAAAATGCCAACTGAGCTCACAAGCACATAGACATATTTGCTGGTTTAACCCCCAAGGGTGCTGTTGTGATTCAAGAAGTGGCATGAAGGTGGAGATGGGCAGCCCATGCCTTGCAATAGCCCTATATTTGTCCTCCACTTATTTTTTGCCTCCAGACATTCGGCATTATTTCACAGCTACACAAGGATTTCACTGGCCATGGCTCCGTTAGGCAATCCTTTCTCACAAGGTTCCATGTTTTCCTTATCTTTACTATCTGGAAGCACAGTAGCTTGCAGTCTTGCTGAATAGACTTTTTATTTCTAAATCACTGCTTTTATACATGTAAGAATTTGACAAGGAGGAGATACTACATTAGTCTGGAAAGTTTTCAACCATAATCTGCTAAATTAGTAAACCCATTCATAATGAAACTTGACTGATTTTATACTTTCCATACCTTTTGGGAATGTACCGAACTTGCCAGCACTCAAAGAGGCAGTGTAAACTTTCCAGTTTTCACTTAGACTGTGTAGTACTTTGGTTCAAGGAGAGCCCATCTGGCCCCTTGCAGTGATAGCTCACTGAGATAAGAGGTTGCTCCAGTCTACCTTCGGGTGTTCAGAAAGAGTGGGGAGAAGGTGAGAATCTGTTTTCTCTGGATTAGGTCCTGCTCCCCTCATTCAAGCAGTGTTCTCATTTCAAAACTGAAGTTTTCAATCTAAGGAGGCTGCCTCATCCAGTTCAGGCAGTGTGAGAACTGGATGCACCATGTTACATGTCTGAGTGTTGTTTTATGAGAACTGAGTTAGGAGTTCAGCAGCAACAGAACTGAACCAGAGTTCCCTGCCCTTGTTTCAATGACATGGAAGAGTAAAAGCAGCCCAGGAGTAAAATCATACCTTACCCATGGGATTTTCCTAGCTTCTTCTTGCACCTTCTGTATAAAGCAGGATGTGGTTTTTAGTCCTTCATGTTAATGGGTAGTCTGAACTAAAGACATTGAAATATATGCTCCAAAACTGTAAGTGGTTAGAAGGCACAATCTGTTGCACTGGTCTGAAGTGTGGCACTCTCCTGCCTTTATCCATCTTTCCCTCTCTATCTTCTCTCTCACTGGGGTCTATTAATAGAGCCTGTCTCACCCTTTAGCATGAAGATTCTTTGCCTGAAAGATAGAATAAGTCTAGTCAGCATATAATACTGCACTACTCATACCTATCTAATTGAAAATTAACATAATTTCCCTGCAAGTTTATCTGACCAAGGAAACCAAATAGTGACTTTCAGGTCCCCCATCTGTGTTGCCCATGCAGTACAGGGCAATAGCCAGTCCAGAAAGGGCTGCTCTGTCACCACTGATGGGAGGCTCACGCTCCAAGCTGAGCCTGCTGCTGTGCTTCAACCACTGTCAAGATTAGAAGCACTGTGAGTATCACTTAATCAGCTTTCCTGCACCAAAGTTTTGTCAGCCACAGATTCCCTACAGTTCACCAGCTGTCTCATTATTTACTGTGTCTTACAGTAAAAATTTAAGGCTGCCAAAAGAATCACCAAACAACTTCCCATTTTTGAACGTTTAAGAAACACCTGCACTTATATTCCCTTAAAGGCCTGAAAATTTGTCTGAAAATTGATTTTGGTTTTGGGGAGGCTTTAAGGAAAAAATATAAACCCATTGCTCTTTTTGAGGTTAAAGAAGGTGAAATAATAAATAAACTGAGTGAACCACTTACCTAGCACTGACTGTGTGATTTGATCAGCCTTCTTTGGAGGAGAAAAGAGAAAGGAGATGGTTTGAACACATCTAAGAATAAGTAGCCCAGCTGTGTGCAGGCAGATGTGCTCCTCTTCCACCTGCCTTTGAGAATATGCAAAGCACACGCACTCATCCACACCTGTTTATGTAGACACATCCTGACTTTTGAAGCTTCAAATTTGGTATCAAAATAATCCCTTCTGTGCAGAGCAGGTGTTTGCAAAGTTGCATACAGTTCATTTGTGAAAGAGTCATTCTGAAAGTTTGGCAGTGTGCACCAGACTTACAGAACAGGCTGCAGAGTTGTGACCACTGGTTGACTCTGAGTGCATACAGAAACTTCCTGTGTGTGGCTCACCAGCCTTGTTACTCATCCTACAGCCATCACCGAGCAAGTCATCTTCTCATATTCAGGGGAAGTCAAAATGACAGTAATGCTGACAGTAATGCATTAATTAACTGCAGTCTACTGGGGCTGCCTGTGAACTTCTGAAGTGTGAGATTTTGTTAGAACGACTGCTTGTGTGCAAAGCTGTGGATGCTCAGGTGATTCACCGAGGAAGTGCAAACAACCTTGTTCAACTCGTGGTCATGTTCCCTTCCTGCCCTGTTGACTGTCATTTTGTGCAAGGACTTCATCTGACGGGTTGAGGCCTCAGTGATTTCAGGTTTCTATCAAGAGTGCTATGTATGAAGTCGGACCCAAATAGTCACATTTATTAGCCCAAGAGGTCTTTATAATTACACACCTACACTACAACCAGGCAAATGAACATCTACATTCCTAAGAAATTACATTCTTTTAGGCTGTATTTGTCCAACCACACTGTCCCAAACCTTTTACTGGCAGTACTGAATGCCTTCCCTGTGAAGTACCTTTTCCATTCACAAGTGCTTAGACAGGTTGGCAGAGGCGTCACTGGATACAGACACACACACCAACGACTGGCTGGCAAAGGGTGAAATCCAAAAGTAATTAGAGCCAAGAACTGTGGTCTCTTTACTGATCCTCCTTTCCACTGGTTTTCAATACTGGATCAATAGGTGCCCTTCCTTTGACATCCTTCAGCATCTACTGCAAATATTGATAATCAACCTGTACACAACACTCCTCAGAGAGGTTTGCTAATATGGTATTTAGAAGTAAGCTTTTCTTCCTTAACATGGCTGTAAGTTGTTATTTCATGTGAACATATATTTTCTGCTTTTGTGTATTATCTAGCCCTATTTAGAATATCTTCCCACCACCTCCTCCCCTGAGAATGCCTTGCTTTTCTAGTTGAGCTGATCCTCCACATCACTTTGCATTTAGAACAGATGAGTAACATGAATCCTAAAGGCTTTGTCTGCAGTCACTTGCAAGTTGCTGTAACACTTGGTGCCTTTAATTATCCCAAAAGTGAATGTTGCTACATGACCCCACCACCTGCATGGTTTGGGATCCAGAGCTGTGTTGGCTGTGTGTATGGTACTCACAAGGTTTGCTCCACAGCATCATGTACTATGCATACATACATATGCATTTCTGCAAGACTGGGATCGCTCTGTCCAATGCATGCCGTGCCGTGCTGGAGCTCTCCCGGCTACAAGCTGATACGTCCCAGTGGTGCAATGCAGCTTTGATCCCAGAATCACTGTAATTACGTTACACTATTGCTCCCTCCGAACTGCTTAGCTAAGCTGAGAACCCAACTGCCAAGTGGTTTGGGTTGGGTGACATCTTGCTCCCACATCACTGCTGTGCATCAGGTGGTAACGCAGGTTTGCTCCCAGACAGCCCTAGACCCGTCAACCTCACTCAGCTGGCCCCGCTTCCAAGCTCCCCAGCTGTGGCTGCTCGTCTCTTTGATTCGCCCCACAGCACGGGCACTGCTTGGCTTGTCAACCAGAACTGGGTGCCTTCGCCCTGCTAGCGGCTGCTCATCTGTGCCTGGGCTGCAGCTCACGGAGCAGAGCCAGACCGCAGGGATGGACGGAGCTGGAAATATCCCTCCTGTGCTGGATGGTGCATTTCCCCCACCACCCAGTGTACCGGCTGCTTGTCGCTGTCACCGGGCCCAGTGATGGACATTCAAACTGGAATTTAGAAATCATGAGGGCTGCAAAAGGCGTGAGTCTCTGTGGCAGGGAATTGCATGCTGCATAACAGGAGACTATCCCGTTCCTACTCACATCTGCAATGATAACATTTGTTTACTAGTTTAGGCAGAGAAATGAACTAGTTTAGCCAAATGAATTGTCATTCTCTCATCCCTGCTTTGAAAAGCTCACTGTCATGATTATTATCAACAGGACAGCGCCTGAAAATAAACCTGTCGAACACAGGCAGACTACGTGAGGGTGTGCCCAGATAAAGAGGGTGTTGCTTGGCTTCAAAATCCCAGACTGGCAAAGAGTAGAAGGAATTTGGGGAACTGCAGATGTTCAGCTGAAATATTTTCTGTCTTAAAAAGAGAGGAAGAGAAAGATGCGCAGAGTGGGAAGGACTACCTTGTGGCTGAGGGTCTCGGGAGCTCTGGCCTCATTTCCTGGCTCTGCTCAGGATTCTCACATAACCTTGGCAAAAGTCAATTCATCTCTGTGTGCCACTGCTCCTCCATCATTACATGGATTTCCCCTCTCCAGCACTACCCTTTCTTTCTTTCTCTCTCCTCTATCTGCCTCACCTGCTGAGACTATAAACTCTGCAAGGTACAGACAGCCTCTGATTTATGATTTCTCTCTGTCTGGATTTGATTGTCTCTGATTTGATTTGTTTCTGTTTGTACTGTATCCAGCAACCTCAAGCAGAGCCTATGGATGATACCATAACAAAAACAAAACACACAGCTGAGTTTTTGAAAGCTTCTGTGTTAAAAAAAATTATAAACAATTCTGAAATGCTTTGCTTCTGATAAGCCAATAGCAAATTTTAAGAAAATCTGGCTAATTGTAACAGTGTAAGGGGTTGGCTGTAGTACAAACACTAACTGGCAGTTTCCTATGGTGTTACTATGTGGATTTTTACGTACTGTTTTTAAAGTTGTAGGCTCTGTCTTCTTTATTTAAGTATTTGAATAAAGTCCTATGCACAGAGACTGAAAACTTGATTTTGCTAACAGTCAGCAGAGCTGTCTGCAGGTAAATTCTTGTGTTAGCAATAATCCTGGACGTGTGGCTGTTATCTCCACGAGCTGGATACCAATTGCCTCACAGGTGACAACCTTCTTCCTGGCAAGGTCCAAGTTTCCAGAAAGCCACAAGGTATCAGTCAGAAGTTTCATGTATGTTCTGCATTATTGATGTAGTTTTCTACGTGTTTGATGTAATTTAGAATATCTGGCATTAACCTTAGAAACAAATAATAGTTTTTTCAGAACCTAACGTGAATTGGTAAACAAGGGAGAAAAAAATGAGAGAAACGTACTCTCTTCATTTTCATTCAGAGTGTTCGTTTTCTATTATAAGCAAGCTTCCTAGCAATAAAACTTGATTAGGGAAAGAGAAAACATAAATCAGAGGGTATGGGTACAGGCATATTGATATATTATGTGATATTGTTCTGACATATCAGGAACATTTCCCAGGCAGTAGCAGCTTTATTTAAGGTGAATTTTATAATTATTTCTGCATTCAGGAGAGCTGTCATATTGCCCAGGAATGTATGAAGGGCTCTCACTGTAGCCTGTGCCCCCCCCAGTCAGACTTCCCTGGTGTCTGTTGAAGCTCTGGGCTTCCCCTAGGTGCCAGGACCCCTGCTGAGTGATGGGATCCCACAGGATGGATGGGGCAGATCTGACCCCCCAGTCTCACATTTCAAGCTGTTTCCCAGCTGACAGGCAGCAGGTACTTTCAGGCTTAACTCCATCAGGATTAGAAGGAGTTTCTTGAGATTTTTATCTCCAAGGGATTTGCCTGGAGTCTTTTTCCTCTTATAGTTTATTCAGCCCTGTTTAGGTCTCTTCCTACTTTCCTCAGGTCCACAAGCAGATGAAGAGCTGAGTATAAAGCCTTGCATTTACGTTCACTCTCCATTTTTAGCTGGGGAAATAGTTTCTCAGTGGAAAAACAACCAAATCTGCAGCGCAGCCAGAGGTGGTGGGCTTGAAACACCGGGCAGAAATCCCAGGACCAAGACTTGATGGAAACTCCAGAGTCTCTGTTATTCAGCTTTTCTCCAGCTGATAAGAGGCTTGGATCTATGTTAACAGTGGCTTATTACTTCTGTCAGGTGGGAAAGGGAACTAGGGGCTGCTGAGGCTTTCCAGTTCCACAGAGATAACAATACTATTCACAGACCTCCTGAACCAACGGCAAGGGCATCTTTGCCAAAGCCACTTTGCAGAACTTGTTAGGGAAAAACCTTGCATGGACAACTTAAAGAATGACGTGAGATAAACCAGTCCCTTTTATGTGCTTTATTAATTTATCTATAGATCCAAGGTAAGCATTTGGCCAAACCAAGATTTCACATGGCCCAAATTCAGCATCTCAAAACAAGAACAGGTGAGAATCTGCCAGTCACTAGTGCTGGAGCCTCCTTGCCAGGTTCATTATTAAGTACAGACGCAGGATAGATAAAAGCGTGTTACAGTGCTGAGGCAGCTGGCTACCACGGCACTGAGACACGAGAAGCACCTAGTGGAAAGCCAGCCTAAGGAGCCAGTGAGGCTCATTTGCAAGGGAAATGCAAATACAGAGCTGATTGCATTCCCTTAAATGGGAAAGTGTGTTAAATCTGATAAGCGTGCTCTGAGTGTCTCCTAAGCGTGGGCTTGTCTCAGCATTTAGTTTCTGTTCTACAGCGGGTGAGGGAATGTATGCTGTTCTGAAACCCTGCACAGGTGAGAGACAGCAATTATTTCCCTCTACTTCTTCCAATATCTGCATAAATTAACATGCAGATAGCCTTTGTATCTCCAAAGCACTCCACATATATTAACTAATTAATGCTCGCTGTATCCATCTACATTAAAGAAAGAATTATCCTCATTTTGCTAATATTGAAATTCAAGTGCTGTGATTAAGTGCCTAGGAGTGAATCCAGCTAAGCAGTTTAGTTGGTGAAGTCAAAGGGACTAAAAATTAATCATATGTTTAAGATCTTTGGTGGTCTGGGACCTGGGTCTTGCACAATGCTGAATACCCTGTAGGATCAGGCACGCCCAAAGCCACAGAGGTACCAGATATGAGAATCTGACAGGAAATTGCTCTCCGGGACTTCAGATCTCAGGCCAGTGCCTGAACCCCTCATATGCTTTCTAAACAAAAAAAAAAATGAGCTGTCTTCTGATATATATGGTCAGATAACGCAGAAATCAGAAGACATACTTTGAACAAAAAGATGTTGCCCAAATATAAGTGGTGTATGTTTTCTTCATCACCACGTTTCCTATAGTGTAATACATGAGTCTGGCACTTTCCAAAATCCCACTTCTCTCCATCGTTACTCGCAGTGCCTATGGCAGAAAACATAAACTGCTACCTGCCTGTTACATGTAGCTCTTGACAAAAAATTATCACATCTCCCCACGCTCATAAAAACAGAGTCTGTTCTTCCGGAGCTCTGAAATCAGTTTTCCTGGCTTCACAGCTGCAACATTGCCAGCCAACAGATCTGACAGTCCTCTCAGGAAGAAATTAATTGTAAAAAGGATTTAGAGGAGCCATGCAGACAGTGGGGTTTGATTACCTTCATTTGCATATTAGTTCTCACCGGCATAAGAATGTTTTTTGGGGCAAACTGGGGAGAGCTTTACCTGAACCTTTAAGAGGTTTCATCAGGTTCAAGTTCAGGAGTAGGCCTGGATCAGATACCCAGCAAAGTATATGTGAAATGTTTCCCAGGGCTGCTTGAATATGTCTCCCTTACAGATTTGCTGTGCTTTACTGATATTGCACAAGATTGCAAGGTATGTTCATAAGTAGCCCTCAAATGCTCATATTATATGTTATTTTAATAAGGAAGGGCCTTATTTGGGGACAATTATTCATCAGGACCTAAATGTGTTTAGTGGGGCATTGGGGCATTTTTCTTTTCTAAAGAAATGTCTCTTTTGTTGACATGGAAAATAAACTGTGAGCTCCAGAACAGGCTGGCCTATTGTAGAGCTCCCAAAATTAGGCTAAACAGCTGGTGACTCATTTTTGGGATATTAATCAGAGCAAGATAAAAGTGTGTGCAAAAGAAGGGACATGGCTTGTTTGATGGGGTTATTGACTGATTTTGCATTAATTTATGAAAGAGACAGGTGTTGATGGGGGTGAGACTGCAGCCATAGAAAAGAGTAAGGGCTCGGATCAGCCAGCCCCTCCTGGTGTTGATAAGCTAAAGGGAAGAAAATGTCTGCAAAGGCAGAGGAGGGATAAAAGAGAACAGCAGGGCAGGGCAGCTTGTGCAAGCCTGGTGCTCGCAGAAGGCAGCCTTTGTGTGAGCAGCAATAAATCGGCATGTGTGTGAGGGGTGCAAGGGTCAGAGATAAGGAAACCTAGGACCACGCAAGCCTTGTGTAAGGAGAAGACCTTTCTTTTTCCCTGTGCTACTCTGTGCCAGCTATGCTGCTGTGACTGCTGGCAAAAGAAGCAGGTCTTAGTAGTAAACAACCAAATCCCAGAGAACTGGATGTGGTGGATCAGGCTTCACCTGCCTCTCCTTTTTCACCTGCCGTGAAACTGCAAAGCTCAATGGTTCTGTGTAAAATGGAGCAAAGACAGGGCAAGCAGTGGAGTGTGGAAAGAGGAAGCCACTGCTGATCACAGGGGAAGGAAGCAAGACACAGAGGGAAGGTCTGGTCCCTGTGGAGACAGATGCTTCAGTGCTGCACTCCTCAGGCTCAGCCAGGCCACTGACTACTGCCACGAGCACTATAGAAAACACTGAGGTGGAGAGAGTAACTTTTCACAGCACCTGATGAAGTTTAGAAGAAAATTAACAGGAAAGCATAAATATCCTTCTTTCGAAAAAGGCTGCTTAACTTAAATATTTTTGGGGGACTGTAGAACTTCTCTGCACAATATAGATGCACTAGATAGGCATAGCATGAGGGCAATCTTTGTTATTTAGCACACGTTTCCACAGTTCAACTATTGATGTGTTCTCCCCCTCTGAACTGTGTAGCACTAATTTTTCACATGAGTAAACTAGCTTGAATATTGGCATAGAATATAGAGAAATACACTGAGCATATAGATTTCTCTCTGTTCCTGTAATACTGCATGCATCTCTGGCCTGGATCTCTGGCTTTTCACACTGGTAGCCCATCTCTAATATTGATTTGGAACATAGATACATAGTACACATATTATGGATTTATTTCCATCTTTGTTGAATCTCTGTTGGTTTGAAAAGTAGATAATCTGAAGGAATGAATTTTTCCCATAACATTGCTTTCTGTGCATACAGAGTCAGGAAATAATATAACAAATATCTTCCAGCAGGGCAAGTAACCTCCCTTTCACTGACTGCAACTCCTCCTCCTCAGCATCTGATGTCTGTCTCATTGAAATGGCTGTGCGCTGTCATAGCAGGGCCCTTTCACAGTGAGACATCCCATCTGTCTTCCTTTCCCACTGCATTGCAAATGTCCTTTCGCTTCAATACCAGTTGCTGAGCCTGAATTTGGTCTACTGCTGCATGCTTTTAAGTGGGAATGTTGTAAAAAGGTCAGGCTGCTGGGGTTTGGGTTTGCTTCTTTTTTTCTGATGACTTAGAGGTGGCATTTGGTTTTCACGCAGTGGTAGGACATAGTTTGTGACAGATGGTGTCTGTAAAGCTTGTGAGAGCTGTGGTATCACCCAGAACACCAGTGTGCACTCACCACACCACAGAGCCCTGGGCAGTGGCACATGTTGAGGTCTTCAGCACAGGACAGCCAGCACTGCTCCTTGGTGACAATGCCTCCAGCAACAGGAAATCCAATGGTCATGGTACCACACCAAACCTCACCTGTATGCTCGCAGCCTAAGCTAGTTGGATCAAAGTAGGTTCAGTGAACACTTCTACAGATCTGCTTACATAGCATAGCCAGTTCTTGAGAGCCAGGAGCCCAAAATACACAGGCCTTAAGCTCAAACATTTGTGAGATGCCGCTTTTTAGCATAAAGGTTCAGTTCTCCAGCTTTTACAGTCCTGCTGGATTTGGGGTTTGCCAGTGTAAGAGGGCACCAGGTTGTGCAGCACACAGGTAGCTCTAGGTGGGATCCCTTTGCCCACCTTAGCAGACCACCCAGTATAGCTGCTGGAGGGGAACAGACCTCTTTCTTTCCACCCTTAGAGGAATATCTAAAACAAGTGAGGGAACTTGTGTCCCTGACATGTCAGTCCATGACAGGGTGACCAGATCACACACAGTTGTCTGCAGTATGGGCATTTGATGAGTCTTGCATTTGGTGATTAATGGGCAGGCTCCTGCCATCACAAAGCCAATAAAATCATATACAGGGACTGGTTGCTTTGTCTGCCATGTAATTTCTCTAGTGTGATCATGTGCAGCACCAGCCATCACAATAACAGAACTGAACTGTTAATAAGCCGTGACACTCATCCCGTGTTAAGAACTTGTTCTGTGTTCTCTTGTTTTTAGCCTACAGAACGTTTTCCACATGCCCATTTCATTATCAACAGCGTGGTTTGTAATCCACCTCCTTACTTTAATAGGATTTAGTTGTCAAATAGGATTCCCTTTAATTTATAATCAGCATTAACTCCCTTAGAATCTTGCTGGTCTTTGTTAGCTTCATCAGAATTGATTAAGGGCCGTAGAAGGTTTGGACTATGCCTGAGGACCCCTCCATTGTGGGGTCTCCATGTAGGTGGCTGGCTACACGCAGGTACCACTGCAGCCAGGGGCGGTCTAGGCCTCTCTGAAATTCTACTACTAAGTGCAAGTGTCTAATACTCTTGGAATTGTGTGTATGTATAGAAAATGTGGGGCTGGGAGATACCACACGGGGCTGTGCTCCTTTGGAGCATCAGTTGGAAATGCTGAGGGGGTTTTTGCTTCTCAGAAGGCAAAAAACACCTGGTGTATATACCAGGCATCAATTCCTTAGTAGCCAGTGGTCATGCCCTGGGTGTGGTGTCAGCCACATGGGCAGCAGAAAATACCACCTTCAGCAGCGACACGTTTCTAGGTAGCACCATCACCATGTCTTTTTCACCCAGACCTTTATCTTCTGTTTCTTTGGGGGTGTTTTTCCACTTTCTTACTGCATTTAGGGGATGCTATCCAAAACCTTTACTTGTCAGTGAGACCAAAAGCATAATGACATCACTTCTTTCTGTTAAAAAAAACCCCACTTATGCAAATAGCTGTCAGTGAGGGGTTTTTGGTTTCATTTCTATGTGTGGTTCTTATAAATGTACGTAAGGCTTTTTATGCAGGTCACCACACCTCACCAGGCTGGTCATAACTTTAGCCTAATATCATCAAACCTTCAGTTCCTGCCTATAGCTGCTCCTATGCTGAAGTTTAATAGGGGCTTTTATGAAATTTTTGAGCACAATGGAGATAAAAATAGGCAAAGCACAGGATGTTCATCAGGGCTTCTTTGTAGAAGAGCCTGAAGCTGCTACCTCTCTTTGGATCCCCATTGTTTCCTAACCTCACCCCTTGAGGGGGAGATGTATCCTTAGCCAACTGAGGAGAGGCAAAGCATGCTGCTAGAGGAAGTATCTTACTGTGATTTCTCTGCGGGAAAAATATGTTTTGTTCACTGTGATCCTTAGCTTTCCAGGAGTGGAGTAAGGATAGGATTATAAAACCCACCTGTCTTCAACTCTCTTTTGCTAGAGGGATGACATACAGGAAACCTATCTGCTATCTATAAATGAATGCCAGAAATATCTAGGTCATAATAAGCTCCTGGTTATATCTTTATCCATTCCTTGAGAGTTAAAATGTATCTTACTTTACCTCACCCCCAAAGTTTTTGTCTGGGGTAGATTAAGAAAATTTATTTAAGGGAATTTAAGCAAAATTTTTTTTAACATTGGGGAATAAGAGCAAAATGCAATGAGAATGGTTTAATAGATTGAAAATTATGAGCATTTTATGCTATGTAATAGGACTTTGAGCAACTGCAACTACCAGGCTTAACAGCTCAAACTCTCATGGCTTTGAACACTGAAACTGCTGTTAAATTATTAAGCTTAGTCTCCACTGGCAAGGACATTCAGTATCTGAAACCTTACCAAAACCTCAAGGCAGTTGACAGCAGATAGTATAATGAACAGAACAAAGAGAAATTTGGATTTAAAAAAAAAAGATTCTTTAGCTCATCCTTCAAACTGAAAAAAGTTAAAAACAGGAACTATGAAACCCAAGCCAAAATTAAAACTTAAAAAAATTCCTCTTGGAGAAGAAAACTATATCAATTATCACTTCAGGCTGAAGGAAAACATATCAAATCTATTTCAAGCATTTTAATCCCTCATGAAATGAAGTGCAAAGTACAGACGGCATTCAAAATGCAGGGAAGGAAGTAAAGAATGTACTGCTTGTTTTATACAAAGGCTTAGTGGTTAAATATAAATTGAGCCAGAGGCGGGAGAGAAAGATGGATGGAGTAGAGGTCAGGGCATTCATTCGGGACTTGTAATACCAGGGAACCAGTTCCTACCCCAACAACCTTTTAGATATGAAGAGGAGTGGCATTGACAGGAGATCCTTATTACACAGCCTGTGTGCTTAGGCACTCTGGGGAGGTAAACGTGGACTCAGATCCTCTTTGGTTATGACAGAAATAAGAACTGGATTTCACATATTCTGGGGGTTGCTTTAATCTCTGGACTTTGGGCAAAACACAGGAACATGAGTGGCAATACCTCTCTGTCCTGGTTTCGTGCATGCAAACCACACATTTTTCAGTATAACCCGTTCTGCTGGTTCAAAAGCCTAGATATTAACAGTTACTAAAACGTGAACTTTACGTATGGAGTTTCCAAAATGGAAAATATTTATGGGTGTCATACATAGAGTTAGTGAAACGTTCAGACCGTGGTAATGAGGAAACCTTGATGATATCTGTACCAGCTTCTGAGAGTCAAGTAAAAGGAAAAAAAGCAGGTGTAGGTGGGGAAAGATTATGTCAGTTGAATCTGGGCCTAATTTTAACAAACTAGATTTCTGCAAAATCAAGTAAGAATATATTTCATTCACATTGGAGAAAAATATGGTTTACCCAGTTTCTTGGGTGAGTATTAAATAGAGAATTTATATCATATCACATCATTTCTCTGACCCTACCAAGAGATTTCCCCTTCCTGGCCCCCTGCATTCCTGGCATGGGACCTCAGCATGGCCTCTGTGAGTTGCCACTGTTCCTCCTGGTTCTTTGCACTCATGACTAGGAACAACTTGGAGAAGCATCTTAAAACGCTGCCACCCTACTGCCAAGAAGCAGCCTGTGAATCTCAGTCATGTTTCATTTTCTACGCTCACAACTAGTCAAGGTCAAGATGTCCTAAGTGTTTACAGGAGATCACTGATGAATGGAGAGCTGCTCAGACATGCTGAATTGCAGATAGGTGCTTTAACTGACTTAATTAGAACATGCTCAGTATAAATGCTGTGTGAAGATGAATTTTGCTCCTGCTAGCAGCTAAGTGGTCTTTATCTACAGGCTAAATAGGTTGGGAAGAAAATTGAGATATGGACAAACTTCAAATAAATCATAAAAGGAAGGTGAATATATGAAGAACTGAGTGCAAGATTGAAATACACACGGTGTTTTGACCCTATACATCTATACTGTACACTCCTGTAGAAGTGTCAATTTTCCAGGTCAAGCGGAAAGAGTTATGAGAGAGTTTGACCTAGTTATTGCTGAGACCCTCTGAGGCAATTCAATATTGGATTACTGCTAGTAAAGGGCATGCCGAACAAAATACAATCTTTGCTAATTGCAGTGAGCCTGCAAGAGCAATTTTTTTTTACCATAATAAAGCCAAGCATTATTCAGGACTTCTGGATTCTACTCAAGCTCTGTCACTAACAGCAGATGCCAGTAATAAATACAGGCACATTTCCAGAAAGGCAATAAATATGAAGTTATGCTCTGTTTTTCCCATCAGACCTATCTTAGAATAATATATATACTGCAAACAAAAGGAAAATCTTCTTCAAAGATACACCTGGAATTTATTAATCAGTTTTAAATGTCTTGTTGCTCTTTCTTTTCCTTCTGATCCATCTAATAACACAATCCTTGATGACACACCTGCCACTCCCCACCCCCTAAATTAGCAGAGTGCTGAGAAGAGTATGGGGGATATTTTTTTATGTATGGTGCTGCCTTTCACTTACTTCTGGAATTCAGAAAGACAGATCCTTTATTAGAGCAGCAAAGTGCAATTTCATTGCATCCCTAAATTTTTATGGAGACCACTTCTGCCTTTTTTATTTTATCACTTCCAGGGAAACTGCCTTATTTCAGCTCTTCCTTCCAGAAAGAAAGGGACCATGCCCTGTAGCAAACTATTACATGGAAAGATCCTGTTTTGAATACTTCTTTTGAATAATTTTATGACAAATTATTCCTGTCTACTCTACCAAGGACACAGAAATGCTGGAGAGACACTTGATAGCATTCATCTCGCCTAACCTGAGGCATCTGCCAGGTAGATGTCTCCACTTGAGCTAGACCAGGTTTCCCCTCCTAGACTAATGGATAGAAACATGCATTTCTAGTTCATGAGTCATCTGGTCTGGTTTGGATGATTACCTCAGGACAAGATGAATCACAAGGGAGAAGGGCTCATTTCTCTCTGCTGATAAGAAAAAATAGCTCAGATGGAGACATCTCTTTTGTAGATGCCTACGTTTAGGTGAGAGGAATTGCAGCCTTTGAAAGATTAAGAATTAGTGTCTGGCATTAATTTCGTAGCATCTCAAGGACTACCCACTTTTCTGAGACTGTTTAGACAGTTTGACAGTTGTTGCTGGAGTTCTGTCAAAGATTTTCTGTTAAGGCAAGGCTTTGTTTCCTCTGTGTGTATTACTCCTAACAGGACAAAATTTAGCCTATTAAAAAACTTTCAGGACAAAAAGGGTTATTTCCTTAGTGCTGAGGTTAGTATATTGGTTTGTGATTTTAAAGGAAATCTAGGAGCTTAAGTGCTATAATGAAAGCCCACAAGAAGATTGCACCAATAAAAACCACACAAAAAAATTAATTTCTGTAGCCTTATTCCCGAAAGTCTAGCTATACATCTCAAATCATTAGTGAAGAAGAAAGCCTTATAATTTTTCCTTACTCAGTCTTAAAGACTGTCATTTTGATGTAATTTTGTTCCTGGGTTCTACAAATTGCTGCTACTTACTTTAAAAATCAAGTTAACTAGAAGACCTTGTAGCTTTTGTGAAAAATGCAGGATTAAAATATTGATGGGAGGTCCTGTCTCAGCTGCAAAGTGCCTGGGAATTTTGAATGTGACACTGTAATTCCTCTTGCCTCACCTTTTACAATCACTGAATCTTACAATCATTTAGTTTGGAAAAGACTTTTATGATCATCGAGTCCCACTGTTAGCACAGCACTGCCAAGTCCACCACTAAACCATGTGCCACCCTAAGTGCCACATCTACATCTCTTTTAAAAAATCTCCGGAGATGGAGATGCAGCCACTTTCCTATGTAGCCTGCTCCAAAGCCTGACTGCCCTTTTGGTGAAGAATTTTTTCCTAATATCTAAACCCCCTCTGGTGCAACTCCAGGTAATTTTCTGTCGTTCTATCACTTGTTACTTGAGACAGGGGACTGACTCCCACCCGGCTACAGCCTCCTTTCAGGTGGTTGTATAAAGTGATGAGGTCACCCCTGAACTTCCTTTTCTCCAGATTAAACACCCTCATCTCCTTCAGCTGCTCCTCGCAGGACTTGTGCTCCAGAACCTTCATCAGCTCCACTGTCCTTCTCTGGACTCACTCTCTGGATTCCAGCACCTCCATGTTTTGTAGTGAGGGGTGCAAAACTGAACACAGGATTTGAGGTGAGGCCTCACCACTCCTGAGTACAGGGAGACAGTCACTGCCCTGGTCCAGCTGCCACACTATGTCTGATACTAGCCAGGATGCCACTGGCCTTCTTGTTCAGCAGCTATTGACCAGCACCCCCCAGGTCCTTTTCTGCCAGGCAGCTTTTCAGCCACTCTTCTCTGAGCCTGTAGCGCTGCCTGGGATTGTTGTGACCTAAGTGCAGGACTTGGCACTTGGCCTTGCTAACCCTCATACAACTGGTCATGGCCCATCGATCCAGCTTGTCCAGATCCCTCTGCAGAGCCTTCCTGCCCTCCAGCAGATCAACACTCCCACCCAGCTTGGTTTCATCTGTGAACTTACTGAGGGTGCACTCGTTCCCCTTATCCAGGTCATCAGCACAGTTACTGAGCAGAACTGGTGCCAGTACTGAGCTCTAGGAAATACCACTGGCACCTGACAGCCAGGTGAATTTTACTCCGTCCACCACCCACTCTCTGGGCCCAGCCATCCAGCCAATTTTTACTCAAAAAACAGAGCATCTGTCCAAGACATGAGCAGCCACCATTTCTCCAGGAGAATTCTATGGGAGACAGTGTCAAAGGCTTTACCAAACTTCAGGCAGACAACATCCACAGCCTTTCCCTCATCCACTAAACAGGTCACCTTGTCATAAGAGGAGATCAGGTTGGTCAAGCAGGACCTGGCTTTCACAGACCCATGTTTGTGCTGTCTGGGCCTGATCCCCTGGCTGTGCTGTACATGCTGCATGACAGCACTCAAGATGATCTGCTCCATGACCTTCCCCAGCACTGAGGTCAGGCTGACAGGCCTCTAGTTACCCAGATCCTCCTTCCAGCTCTTATGGACAACGTATTTGCCAACGTCCAAACATCTGGGATCTCCCCAGTTAGCCAGGACTGCTGATAAATGATGTAAAGTGTCTCAGTGAGCATTTCCACCAGCTCCCTAAGCATCCATGTGTGGATCCCATGTGGTCCCATAGGTGTGTGTGTGTGTGTCTAAGTGGTGCATCAGGTCTCTGACCTCTCAGCTTGGATTATGGGAGCTTTGTTCTGCTCCCTGTCCCTGTCTTCCAGCTCAAGGGGCTGGGTGCCTGAAGACCAATTGATTTTGCTATTAAAGACTGAAACAAAGAAGGCACTGGGCGTCTCAGCCTTTTCCTTATTCTTTGTCACTATGTCTCTCACTCCATTCAGCCGAGAATGGAGATTTTCCTTAGCCCTCTTTGTGTTGCTGATGTATTTATAGACACCTTTTTATTGTCCTTTATGGCAGTAGCCAGATTAAATTCTAGCTGGTCTTTGGCCCTTCTGAATTCTCTCCCTGCATAACTTCATGACATCTTTGCAGTCCTCCTGAGCTGCCTGCTGCTTCTTCCAAAGGCCATAAACACTCCTCTCCTTTTTTTTCCTGAGTTCCAGCCAGACCTCTCTGTTCAATCAGGCCGGTTTTATTCCCTGCCAACTTGTCTTTTGGCATATGGGGATGGGCTCTCTGGTGCCTTAAGGTTTCTTTCTTGAAGAATGTCCAGCCTTCCTGGATGCCTTAGCCCCTCAGAAATGCCTCCCTAGGGACCCCCTCAGCCATCTAAAGAGGCCAAAGTCTGCCACTCCATAAGTTTGAGGCAGCAGTTCTACTGGCCCTCCTCCTTACTTCTCCAGGAAGGTAAAATTCATTCATTTGTTGTTACCTGCAAACCAACTGGGCGTGCCCTCCTTTGCCCTAGATGGCCTCCAGCCATCACATCACCCCGAGTCCTCCTCTGTCCATGAACAGCAGGTCCAACACGGCACCTTCCCCAGCTGAGCCCTTCACATGCTGTGTCAGGAAGTTATGAACTTCCACACACTCCAAGAACCTCCTGGACTGTTTCGTCTCTGCTGTGTTGTATTTCCAGCAGATATCTGGAAAAAGTCCCCTACTAGAACAAGGGCCAGCAATCATGAGATGGCTCCCAGCTGCTTATAAAATATTTCATCTGCCTCTTCATCCTGGTTGGGTGGTTTATAACAGACTCCCACCAGGATATCTGCCCTGTTGGCCTTTCCCCTGATTCTTAACCACAAACACTCAATTCTGTCATCACCATCATTAAGCTCCAGACAATCAAACCACTCCCTAACATACAGGGCTACTCCACCACTTCTTCTTCCTTGCCTGTCCCTTCTGAACAGTTTGTAGCCATCCAGCACTTCAGCTGTGTGAGTCATTCACTACGTCTCCATGAGGGCAACCATGTCACAGTTTTCCTGCTGTGCAATGGCTTCCAGCTCCTCCTGTTTGTTGCTCGTGCTGTGTGCATTGGTGTAAATGCACTTCATTTGGGTTATTGGTCCTGTTACCTTTTGTGGGGAAGAAGCCCTAATTCTTACATGACTGTTCTCAGGCATTTCTGTGGTTTCTAACACATGGATATCCCTCGTGTCTTTGCTGCCACATGGATTTCCAACCCCTACCTCCACTCTGACAGCAGACCAAAGGACATCTATGGCTCACAGTCCCTCAAACGTCAGTGCGCCATCCCAGGCTTATCTCTAGAGGGCCTGGTTTTATCCCTTTATAAGAGCTAAGCCTCTGGGAGATAGCCACTTACCCAACTGGGATCAGGTACCTGTGGTGTTACTCAAGTATTAACTGCCTATTAGTCACCCGTTAACAGAAAGGTTAAACCAGAACTGCGTGACCAGCCAGCACTCAGAGAGATAAAGAGTGTGTGATCCACCCAAAACAATTTTCAAAGCTCTTCTATTCTTTGAACACATGCATGGAGAGGAAACATTGCTCCTCAGTTCCCATGCATCACTGGGAAAGGACTCTTGAGAGCACACACAAACCTGGTGGCCCTGGAAAGTGTATGCCTCTGGGGAAAGAGTCCTAACTCAGCTTACTATAATGTAACATAGTTTATTGAAGCAGTCACCATTCAGATCACAGCATTTAGATTTGTGGCTCTCAGTAATGTCTGCAACGCAAAACTGAACTGGGAGTAGGAAATGAAGAGATCCCTAAGAGTATATTGTGAGGAAGTCAGTATTAGGGAAACTGTTATCACTAAATATGCAGGTTTAGTGTATATTCAAGGACATCAAAGACTTATCTCTGATTCTGAAAACATGTTGGGATTAAAATAACATTGAGCTAAATTAATAGTATTGATATGAATAATCATCATAATACAAAAAGGCAGAAATACCTCTGTTCTAAATTTATTCATCTCTTTGAAAAGATGCATGCGCCCTTATTAAATCAAATGTATTCTGTTTTCTCATCAATTTTGCTTCTCATTTTTGCCCATTTGTTCTTTTTAAGAAAAATTCTGGCATTTCAAATCATGTAGTTCACTGCATTGTTACAAATGCTTATAAATTGCCTGTGATATATCCACTGATGATGGATGACATGCAGATATTAGATAAGAAAACTATTTTTCATTCTTTGTATAAAGAAGTCACTGTACAAAGTATTTTTAACAGGCATTGTCTGGTTTTAAACAGATCTTTAGATGAGGCTTCATTAAAAGATACTGTAGTAATTAAAGACCCTACTATGTTGGGAAGAACTTAGCAGAACTGTGAAGCTAATATTGAAAAGATGGTAAAATTCAAGTTTCAGTCCTATACATAGCCATAACTGTTATTCTCAACACCAATGAGCCTGTCCCTCAAAATTTCTCACAATGAACCGTCCTTGGCTAACCAATTGAACACATCTTCCAAATGACAAGTGCCTAGCAGAAAATGCCGTTTCCTGCCATTTAAATAAAGGGTTCCAGGCTGCTTTGTATCAGGCAGATATGGGATACTATCTGAGCACACGGTTATCTCCATTCCTACATGATGCTTGTGTGCCTTGGCTGTTGCATACAGTCCATGAGCCCCTCTTCCAACATACTTGCATTCAACTCATCTCTGTTGAACCCTTTTAAGTATCCCCTTGCCCCTCTCCCTCCTGCCCCCATCCACTTCCTTTAATATCTTAAATACATACTCTGAGCCTGTGAACTTTGATAATATGTCTTGGTCAGTCACACAAGTTAAATGAAGTATGAATAGAAGATAAGTGGAAGGTAATAGGATGGAATTAATGTCGTTTTGGGGGCTCTTGATTTCCAGACATCAAACCTGTGTTTTAATCTCTAATGCTCTGAAAAAGAAGGTCCTGGATAGACACAAGTGTTATGTTACTCCTTAAGACAAATACATCAGGAAGACATATTACTCTTAAATCCTTTATCCATTTGTTTAATAGATAAAACAATTCAACTGTTTCTCTACGCTGAAAAAGCCATGCAGTGCATCCCATCTCATCCTGATTTATTGGTATTCATCCTTCCCAATATGTGTGGAGTCCTTTTGGCAGGGGCTGGCATTTTCTCATCTGTTGTATCCTGATGCACATCTGCTCAGAAGTGTCACATGTAGGTCAGGCACAGCCAGAGCCACAGACAAATAGTATGAAGGCAGATGGTTACCAACTGCACTATGGACGAGATGTTGGCTAAACAAGGTAATCACTTGCTCTGCTCTCAAATATATTCCCCATTTCAATAAAGGTTTCTCCACCATTTTTTGAAAAATGGTGGTAAACTCCCAACAAAGAAGATTTCTCTATGACATGCTGCAACTTATCATTGCCAACAACCTTTATTATTTGCCTGAGCTTTAGCAGCATTGTATAGTTTAGTTATAAATTGTTCACATATTGCTCTTCAGAGAGGTCATAAAGGGGGCCATTTTTTGATAAAGAAGGACAGGAAGGAACCCTTCCATCCTGATCTCTAGTGTAAATGTTAAACCCATCACTCACACCTAATCCAAAATTAATAACATATTCTTGCAACACCACTGCTGGAGTTCATCTCTCTGTTACTTCCCGTGTTTTATTATCTTGACAGTTTTTATTCGTAGCAACATGATCGTTTGCCTCAAAATGTTGGATCATGCTTCTATTTTAAACGCAGAACCAGAGTTCTAGCTAAATACACTAATTTTAAATCAGTCAATAACCTGAATATGAAGGTTGTTTTATATCAATTAGGATGCTGCTTGAGGTTTTGGTATTTTGGGATTGATTTCCAGTGTCTACGTGATATGTTTAACAATACTAATGATGAACTGATAATTAAAGCTTGGGCTATTGTGTGATGTCTAAAATGTGATGGGTGTTTACTCTGTAAATCTTGAGAACAATTCTGTATCAACTAGTGATTATTTAGCTTCATGAAAGACTACTACAATTAAATCATCAATTATATGTGAAGATTAATGCCAGTTTCATGGTCATTGTCCTTTTATCCAGTCATCTGTATTGAGTGAATAAACTGGTAGAAAAGAATTTTTCTTTACCCTTCTAAGAAGAGCTTCAGTTGTGTTGATGTGCAATGAAATTTGCTACTGAAATAATATTTCAGATTAACACTTACAGGCATTTCTGTTCTGCACACATGCATTGATTGGGTTCATCTGCACTGTGCAGACATGCACGCTTCTTGCTGGCTAGTGATAATAACAATTATAACAGCAATGCTAATACTGCTCTTCTGTGTGAGGCGTGTTGATATCTCTCGGTGGAAAGTGCTATAGAAGAAGTCGGTAATGTATTGTTACATCATATAGGTTATTCTGTTCTTCGATGTAGTAACATTCTATAATAACAACGTTATCAACGCTGTCACTATGTGGTGCTATTACAACAATAACTATACCTTCAATAATTTTTAAAAATTTGGGCTTAGATACAGTAATACTCTGAATATTTTTTACACTTTCTTTTGTTTAAAAGGACAGAACCTGAAGTGTACAGAGAAGTCAGGATTATATGGGAAGATACCACTAGGTGATACCATTATTTACGTATACATTTATTTTCCTATTCTGAGCATGAGTGTGAATGACTGGACCCAAGTCTTAGATTTTCAGATTTCAAAGCCATGTGATGACAAGAGGCACAGCTCAGACAAAATTCCTATTTACTTCACTGCCATTTTGCCTATGTAACATCTGCAGGATCTGTGCCCCACACCAGTTCCAGTTCCTTTGATGTAATAAGTATTATCTGCCATTTTTGCACTGCTACTGTGTGCCAGGAGATGTGCTATTTAGCTGTCATGATCAAGACGACATCTGACTGTGTTGCTCAAGAAAAGCTATCCTCCTACTTAACATCAGTGCACAGCTACCCCTACATAAAAAATTCCTTTACAAAAATTTCTTATTCAGTGAAGTACCCCAAACTGGTAAACACTAGTTGAAGAGATTCCCATCTGCTTTGTGAGTGCCCCTGTTAGCTGTCAGGATTTGTAAATACAGAAATGGTATTTTTAATATCTTTCAATCACATCATGAAATCAGTTATTTTGTGAAATGGCTGTTTTATAATATGACTGGGACACGTACGAAATTGGACTCTCTCAAGAGGAGACAAACTGACAGGACACATACTGAGAAAACTGAAAGGTCTGTGTACAGCTCCAGATTTGCTGAAGAACTAAAATGATTGCAAAACTGTTCATTTTCCCTTTCTTTCGGCAGCTTATTCAGAATGATGACACAACCAGTATCTAAAGTCAAATGGCTTCTGCTTAACGATCTCAGAGACAGAGGGAAAAAGCATTGAAGTCTACAGGATTTTGGCATTTCATTTCAATGGGCGAGGAATCAGTCAGTGATTTCAAAGGGGCATAGAGGATCACAAGCTACAGAGGACTAGAAACTACACGTGGGATGACTGCATATTGCACGTGCAGTTATGGGACAGAGCACGGAGAACTTCAGTGACATGCGGGAAACCTTGCAATGTATAAGAGCAAGAAGAAGGCAGTACATAACTTAGGAAAAAACCACAGAAATCATCTGGTTTCCACATACCTAATGGGAAACATTACATTTTTTTCACTGTGCTTTTGTGCAAATGGCTGTATGTTCTGCATGCAGCAGATGCACAAAGACAATTGCATGCCAGGTGAGTGTGTATGCCTCCAAGATGCTGACAAACCAGCTGGCTTTGGTCCCTTGCTGGAAGGTGCCACCAGATTCATTTAGCTGTTAAGGATGGTGTCATCCTGACACTTGGGTGTCATCCTGACACAGCACCAAGTTGTGGTCAAAGACACTCCTGTGTCTCCCCCGTTGGATGCAGTTTTCACTCTGTGATCAGTTCCTGTGGACACTGCATGCTCCGAGTGCTGCTATCTAAGCAAGTTGCCAATCAGCTACTATTGCCAGGCACTGGTTGCAATCCTGCCTATTTACCTGGGACTCAAAAGGATATTCCAGGAAGAACAGATCCCATTCACAATTTTCTCCAAGGACATTAAGAGAGGAGCTGTCTTTCTATGCCTGCTCAGTGCTTTGAGGATGTGTTAACCAAGGACAGCAGACTCTGCATCGAATCTGCTGTGGAAAAGCTGGGGTGGAATAACAGTTCACTAAATTGTCCGTGCCTCTCCTTCTAGATGCAAGCAAGTAGATTAACAGCTGTGTCTGTGAAGTGCTTTGAAATCTACAGATTAAATTTAGGGCCTGAAGTCATGTGCAGTGCTAAATACTTTTATTGTCTTCTGAAATTAGAAGCACCTTTGAAACAATTTCAAACCCTTCTCCCACATAGTCAAATAAAGGAAATTAATCTTGGCCACAATTAACTTTCTATCCTCATTTCTCAACCTGCTCCATCTGCTACTTCATCTGACCTGTTCCTACACTTCACTGATCAAATGCAGTTGCAAGCTTATCCATCATCTTACAGCATAATGAAGTGTAAACCTTTTCTGAATCAATCTGTCATGTGAGCCATAATTTGGAGTTCAAAAGATTGCATCCAAGACCATTTTAAGCTTTAATCACAGCCATGCTGAATGATGGGCTACTTGCCATTAGCAAATGTGTCTCCCCTTTGCTGCTCAACATTCTCAATGAGTCCAGAAACTATAATTTTAATAAATATTTGGAATTGATCAAAAATAATAAAAAACCTCAAACAACATGAGCAACAAAACCACCCCACAACAAAACAAAATAATTTTTCTTAAATGACCTTGTTTAATAGCTATCCTTAATGTCTAGATTCCTATTTGAGGTGAGTACAATAGAAAGCATTATAGCAAAATTATCTCAGTGACCTGAAAGCACGTGCTGGAAGCAAAGATGCAAAACTAAATACGATTATATATGGGGTATTGCCTGTATCCTTCAATTTTGCCTCATATCATCTGTTGTTACATAAAGACTAGTTCAAAACAGCCTGCAAGAAAGCGATCATACATCATTTCATGCATAAGGCTGAAGTAATCAAGCAGCAATATAGCACTGATACACCAAAGCCAAAATCTGACATCATTGGTTTTCAATACTGTTGTCAGATAATATTAATAGTAACTGAGTCCAGCATCTGGTCCACAGGAAGGAAAAATAATCTTTCTCCACTAGTCCTCACATCCACAATACACAATATTTAATTCAGAATGGCCAAGTTGTAAAATGCCTTACAAAGAGCAAGGAGCAGGGAGGACCTTGAGGAACACAGGGAAAGCTGGAGAACAAACAAAATCAGAGTTCCTGCAACTCACAAAGGTGAAGAGCAGCAAGGATCGAAGCATTCAACAGCCTCACTCATCACTAAACGAGGTTAATTAAGACTAGATATTTATCACTATTTTAATAAGGAATTAGAAATGCAGGCTGCACTTTCAAAGAACAGTATAAACAACATTTAGATAAGTAGAATCATTCAAATTGGTAACACCCAATGAAACACACACTGGCAAACTTGCAGATCTTGCTGAAGCAATTTGTGTTTATCAATTGTCTTCGAGGGGTTATGGGATGCCTTAGAGAAGTGTAAAGGGGCAACATGGCATACATTTTTAGAAGGTGGAGAACTGTCTGAGGAGCTGGAGCTCAAGGAATGTAACTTTGGTGTGTAGAACAAGTTATTGAGCAAACTTATTAAGCAAACACCGCTGAAGCACCCAAAGGATAATACAGTGATTGAAACCTGGCAATCCTGGAGCTATTGAGAAGAATCATGTCAAACCAATCTCCAAAGTAATCTTTGTGTCAGATCTGCCAGCCCTGTATGGCTGCCCTGAGGGCACCTCTGTACAGTTCAGACAACAAATTCACCTGGCCTCTCATCGCCCACTCGAGGATGAGCCAAAGAGCTCTCCAACCTCCACCCACTGTAACAGCAGCTTAGGTATCTAGCTCATGGGTGGACATGTACACTGAGGGAAAAACATGCTTAGAGTTGTTTTTTGTTTTGTCAAACATGGATGTGTTTCAAATAATGTTCCGTAGGGATTTACCATAGATTTGGTAAGTTGGATTTTATGCAGCTTGTGGAATAGAATTGAAAAACAATTTTTTCTGCCATTCATCGATGACAGCTAACTGGGAAGGGGTGCAAGTACTTTGGAGGACATGGATAACATTTTAAATTATTTTGACAAACTTCAGAAGTGATCCAAGGTCTGCAGGGTGTTCAGTGAAAAGAAATTCAAAAAGCTTCCTTCAGTCATAAGACGTGAATACAGAAATGCACAATGGAGAACTAACAGTAAGTCACCATTAGAGTGGAAAATAATTCAGCAGTTGCTGTGATTCACAAGCTAAAAATGTGTGTGTGATGGTGCTGCAGAAAAGACAACTCCCATTCTTGGATTCACTGTCAGGAATGTCATGTGCAAGACACCAGAAGTATTTAACATGCTCTCATCCATAACGATAAGTTTCCCACTAGTGTGTTACTCTATCCAGGGCTGATAACCACACTTTAAAGAAAGACATGACAAGCTGCAGAGAGAGTGGAGGAGAAAAATAAGTATGACAGGAGAGCTACAAAATATTATTTCTGTATAAATTCGAGAATTTAGCTGTGTTTACTGTGGGTTAGACCCAGGGGGTAAGGGGGAGGGGAGCGCAGGAACCCATACAAGCCCTACAGCTTATCAGGTTATAATGAGAGCGAAGGAGATCAAACTTCTTCTGTCTGCTAAGGGCAGTACACAATATAATTGGCTTGATTTGCATCAGTGAGATGTATTTAAATCCTGGAGGCTTTTATGAGAGATTTTTGGAAACAGGTTCAACAAATAGGGGTGGTTAATACAGCATCAAAGCAACAGAAGGTGGAACCACAACTTTTCTGTGAGGAGGTGCTAGAAATGGCAAAACTGCCTCAGAAACCATTGCTCACCCGGACATCCCCCTACTACAGGGAAGCAGAAAGAAACTCTTAATTAAGGAAGTGGCTGAGAAGCTCTTGAATGGGTTGGGCAAGGGGCAGCTGAGGAGGAGCCCTGGTCTGGTGGCCTTCCTCAGCAGGAGACAGGCATTTCCCCCAGCCCACTGAAACCCCGCCATGGAACTCACTCGAGACTGGGACACTTGTGTTTCTGTGGCTGTTGATTGAACACAATATTTAAATTGCCTGTTCATTTTTTATCTTGCTGCAAAGGTAGAGTGATGGTAGTTTTATTATAGCACGAGTGTTCTTCAGTAAGGTAGTTAATGAGCTGTCAAGGCTTCTGTAATAAACTTCTCTGTCAGAGTTGTAAGTAATAACTCACTGCAAAATGAAGCTTACTTTTAGTCATTGCTCAGAAATGTGTTCTATCAATTTTGAGAAATAAACCTCATCTTTTTCAAGAGTCTTATCTCTCAGTAAAAACAAACTGTGAGACTTTCCCAGAGCAACAGGGTAGGGTTCTTTCAATATGAATATAATTACACCTTTTTGCTTATAGTGGAAATATGTGTGCTATAGAGTTGTAAAAAAGTGGAGGAGATTGGGAAATTCTGGCTCATCAGTACCGTTATTTCTGCCTAATGCCATTTCTCTTTCCTCATGTGTGCTCTTCCCAAGAAGAAAACTAATCCTGGCCACCAGTAATTGGGAGTGCACAGAGCTCCAGAAGGGACATGATGGTGCTTTACAGCAGAGCACAGTTGCTTGTCTTGACATTTTCTAAATTTAAGAAATGTCAATTTTTATTTGCTACCCCCGGTTCTTTCCTTCCAACATTCATTGGCTCCAGCTGTGCTCAGAGGGGAAGGGAGAAGAGATGAAGGTATTTGCTGTAAATAATTTGTCTGAAAGCACATTTCCTTGTGCAAATGATGTGCACACTGTTTACAGCCCATGTCTTTAATAACTGTTTAAAGTTTTACAGCTTGGATATACTTCAGCTGATTTTCTTCCTAAGCTTTCTGCTGCCTTTCCAATTTTCATGTCTTATGGCTGGTCAGAGAAATCATGTGCTAGTATTTCTTGTCCACAGGCTGATCCAGGCTTTATGATCAGGAATTTTCCCTCCCTGATTTCTGATTATGCTCAGATGCTTTTCTATTATTCCTGAAATGTGTCTGCAAATAATAAAAGTTCATTTTGAGGAAAGCTGAGAGTGGCTTTTTTGAACATTCACACAGGTTTCAACAGGGATTTTAGATTCTACTTACCTCTTGCAAAACACAGAAAGTTTCCAGCATTAGTGTTCATGAATCAGCAAACACAAAAGGCCAAAATATTCCAACAAATCTGTGTTACACCCAGCAGTGTGCGAGCAGCGCCTCTCCCCCTGCCTGTCTCCCAGCTCCTGTGTTGGCACACTGATGGCTGCACTGCTAACCTGGGCATCTTCCCTCGCAATTCATGGGGATCCTTCTAGTTACCGCCTGCGTTTTACCTAGCAGGAACGTATCAATACTTCTGCTGACTCTCCCACTTCCTTCTCTGCCGGAGAGTGACTGAGGGACTGAGGTGTTTTGCTTATGACCTCTGGTGGTAAAAGGGAGACTCTACAACCCCCTTCTTTCCATCAAAAATGATCATGAAAAAATCAGGTAGCCTTGTTTTCTATCAAGAATTAGGATGTGGCTTAGCTGGGCATGGTTTGTTATCAAGCACTGAATTTTCCTTAAGTCCATCCTTGCATGATATTGAGTCGATTGAATGAATGTTATCATGCAAACAGTGTCATCGACAGAGACACAATGGGGGACACAGCACCTGTACAAACCTGCTTCTCGAGTGCTTGCTCTCCAAGAGTGTCCTTGCTCCATGATGTTTTATTTTGTGGCATCTCCTTCTCTAAAGTAACGTACAAAAAATTATACGCTTTCTTTAGCACTGAATACTTTGCTTGTAACATTCAATTTCTTTCTCACTTCTGGAGCACTTCGCACCAGATAAATTGTGAATCTGTTTGCACCCATACAAATTTGTGCTCAGGGCAGGATCTGGACAGAGTTTGATTAACCAATCTGCAGAACCGCAGTGAAGTGTGTACATATAAGCTGTGCATCAGTTAAATATTGTAAATATTAACTACATGCTACTGAGGGGGATATTGTGGAAAACGGAAATCAAATAACATACAGACATTTGCATAAGAAAGGCAGTGCTGGATACAGGCCAAGATATCTGAAACCTAATCTTGTCTGCAGACGGCTGGCAGCTCAAAGGAGCAACCAAACCATTTTCCTCCTCTGTACCAGCCCTAGCTGTTGCCCCCTGCTTACTCTGTGGAAGTGGGTCCTTGTGTCTCTGTAGCCCAGTGGATTAAGCCTCAAGCTTTACCTGAGGGGAAAAAAAGGACAGCTTTTCTCCTGCTGAAGCCACCACCTCCCTGTGGGGTAGTTATCCAAAACTCGACAGCAATGAAGTTGCTCACTGACTGAGAAGGGCACAAAGCAGGGCTCCAACTCCCTTCCAGTCCTTAAATCACATGGGAAAATTCAGGGTGGGTTTTTTTTTTTGCAAGAATCAAACAAGCCTCTCCTAAACCACAAGCAAAAATGAGGTGCCATTTCTCAGACACTCAGCAGAATAGCAAAGTCCTTCCTCTGCAAAGTTTGACATGGAAGGATAAGAACTAATGACACTGAAGGAAAGGGATGAACTGCAGGAGTGAGCATTTCCCCTGCAGAGACCTGCAAAGGAATTGGGTCACTGCAGTGAGCCTGACAGCAGGGCTTCACCCTGCCAAAGCATGTCAGCCTACTTTTAGCCCTGTGTTCGTGTAGATCCCACTAGTCTGTCCTTAGTTTTAAGCTCATTGACTTCACTGGGATCTTTCCTTTGCATAAATCTTCACTTTTCTACGAGCTAGGTCAGCAAAGACGGCTTTTTGAAGCTCTCCCTCTGTATTAATGAGGCTAGATGTTTTTGAAGTAGCCTTTTCAGAAGTTACTTTACAAATCTATGTCTTACATTATCTGTGTTCTGAGAAAGGCAACATCACTTTTAGTGAGATGTGGTACCAATGTGTCTGTTCCTGTGGCAGCCACAGGAAGAAACACACTTTCTTCTCTCAAAAGTCAGGGAATATACAATTTATTATCAAGCTAGGAAATTAAGTTGCATTTGGGAAGAGTTTCATAATAGATAGCAGACAAAGTCCTCCCAGCAGATGGATACAAAGTCTCCATCACGTCTCAGACATTTCACTGAAGACACTCCAACCCAGAAGTCACTTTAGTGACACACTGAAACATCTGTGCCCCAGCTTAAGCACGTTTTCGCCAGGTTCGGTGGACTCAGAGAAGGGGAGGTGCAGCCCAGACTCATGCCTGACCACTACATCCCACCTCATATCTCACCTGGAAGCGCTTGCCTCTGGCCTTCCAGCGACCACAGAAAGAAGTGATGAGGGGGATGAGATGTTTACCGGGCTCTTCAGTGACATGCATGAAGTTACGGAATGTGGATCCAGACTGATGATTCTACAGTGGCTGCAGAGGAGCAGACACCCTGGAGAGCTCAGAAATGAGCTCTGTTGAATGTGGGGGGCTGGGGAGGGGTGGTGGAGGACTTGAGAACTTGCCCAAGTGCACATACGCTGTCTGGGTGACAGCCAGGGATGAGTGCTTGGCTCCACTGCCCTTGTCCTTGCTCACTCAGAGAGGTGTGAAACAGGCAGCTGTGATCTGACAGCTCTTTTCAGAACTATCTGTGGGAAAGGAGGATGAAAAAAGCCATCAGAAGAGCAGAGAAGCTGCCAAATGCCCATCTTTCCCCTGGCCAGCACTTCCAAAGTCAAGGTATTCATTGTAGAGGAAGTGTTTGTGTTAGACCTCTGAAATCTTCTACAGCATCATTACCTCATGAGAGCTTGGTGCTAGGAGATTCACAAGCTTTGTAAGTTTAAAGTATCTAATGAGATGGAAGGTATGTCCTCTGTCCTCCTGGGCACATATCACAGCATCCTAAAAGGTGCAGAAGCAGAATTGGTCACCTCAGCTTCACAGGTACATTGCACAGCAGCCCGAGTGTGTTGTGGCACCAACAGGAGCCCTGTATGATGTCCCTGTGCAGCCATAGCCATACGGTTTTGAAAAAGAGTTTCAAAAACCCCACACAAAGATGAAAAACATAGAGAAATGCAAGTGCAGGAAATCCTTTGGTATTGCTGAATTCAGATTTGATACCTGAAAAGAGTTTTAGGTGTGAGAAAGGGAGAAGTGGAAAAATAGCCCATTTTCCATCTTTATGTGCAATATGGGAGACGTGGGAAAATGCTCAAACTGAAAGACCATCAGCAGGTGTTAGGTATTCACCCGACAGCAAGAGAAATGGAGCCAATTTTAGCAAGGAACAGCTGACATCCCCGTGCCAGGCTGAAGGCCATGAGATGAGACAGAGACAGGCAGCAAGCTAAATTAGAAAACAAACTGAGCGGCCGATATTTGTGCACAGGCCATGCCACAGCCCTCACAAGTCTGACATGATCTCGGCACGGGAAGTACAAAAAAGGGCACGAGGGAGACAAGGCGAAAAGACAAGGACAAAGAAGAGAACAGGGAGGGAAGTGTGCCTCTCCCAGCAGAAACCAGCTTTCCTCTTCTGTGTATGCTTTTGCTATCTTAATGTACAAAGCTTGCGGCCAGCCGATTAGATCGCTCTCTCCCCCTTGCCATTTGTATGTCACTTCTCTCCTTATCTCAGATCTTCCCCAGGGCAGGGAGTATATCTTCATGTGCACAGCCTAGCTGCACTGCAATGCAGAGGTTAAGAAAAATAGGAAAGCACTTACAGAGAGAAAACAACATAAAGAGATTTTTTTGGTGAACAATGGGGGAAAAAAAATGATAGTGTCTGAACTTGTTACATTTAACTGCATAAACATATTGAAAGTCTGCTGCCCTCTGTGCCTTTATTATTCCCATGCTCCTATTTCCCTAACCTCACTTACCCTGCACAGCTAAGTATGGTGCCCTTTTACTGGAAATAAGCCCTGTCCCTGTCAGTGTTGAGAAGATCACTCTAATGCTTGCTGTAGGGGAAAGAGAGAGGAAAATCAGTGCCTGATGTGCTAGCAGACAGTAAAACTCAAGGGTCAGAGGAAGCCACAAATCTGCCAGAGACTATTAATTCAATGGAAAAGGTAGAAGCTTAAAGTTTTTTCTGCTTTCTTTATACTGTCAAATTTCTTTTTACATGATACAAGGGACAACAAGAGATTAGCAGTGATGTCTGAAAGGAGAGGTCCCAGGGCACAGGAGACACTGGGATGCTGAGCTGTTGCAGGGCAGCTTGCCAGCAATCAGGACCTTTTCAAGTATGGGTGACACATGCCTGCCTGACATGTCAAAGCTCTGTCCCATCTGTGACATGACATGTTAGGTGGTGTAAGATGTGGGCAGCCTTTGCCTGATCGGACAGGAGCCATCTGTGGTGCTGCCTCCTCACCTCCAAATTCATGGCTTTACCTCTATCTTTGGAACAGCAGAGGGATGAGTTGTGTGAGACCTGACTGTAGGAGAAGAAGTGGACAATTACTCTAAAAGTAAGAAAAGTTTCAAGAAGCAAATCTTAAGAAAACCACAGTCCATGGGTTTTCTCAGCAGCAGCAGCAGCATTTGTAAAGAAGGAAGAACCTAAACATTTGGACCAAAATTATTTCTTAGCTGCTTTCTCCTTTCTAGGCATGGATTAGCCTCCATCACACTGTACGCACCACTGATGTCTCCTCATCTTCCAAACCTGTCTTCCCTCCATTTTACAGCTTAAAAAATACATGTATCCCCCTTTCACTATCAAGACCTTATGTACCTCTGTCCTTGATCTTGTCTTCCTATCACTTTATCCTGATAATGCCCTTGGCATCCTTTCACTCTCCATTTCCCACTCTCATCCTGCTGCCCTCCCTTTTGCAGCTCTCCATGCATGAAATAACCTCCAGAGAAAGGTTTTTACATTCTCATCCTTTCCTGTCAAAAAGCTCACATCTGTCATGGGCCTGACAAGTAGTGCAGTAATATGATAGCAATAATTTGCTACATCTTCAAGATGACCATGATGGACAACATCCGTGTATTTACATAGATATGTATATGTATGTGTATATACATATATGCATTCATAAATATACTAATGCAGGAGACCTGTCAAGAGTTTGTAACCAAATAGACACAGGACATTCTTCTTCCTCATTCTCTTTTCATTCATTTACCTCAAGTTTTGCATTGCCTCTTCATTTCTGCAGTGAACTCTTTTAAACAGGGGCTCTATTTCCATCACCAGAGAGTACTTAAAATGGAACTAATAACAAACAAAAAAGGCAAACAGAGGAGTTTCAAGATTTACAGTTTTTTGCAGTTTGCAGTCCCGCAGTTTTTAAGCTCATAAGCTTTTTCTATACTCCTCCTCCTTTCCAAAAATCCAAGGCGTGGTCACGTCCAGGCGTGCTGGGGTGGTCCTTTCATATCCTAACCTCTGAGTTCCATCTAGCACTGTCTAGAGGACTGCTGGTTTACTGACCTAACCTGTTCAGGGAAAACACTGATAAGGCGCACAGACATATGCAGGAACCGTGCTCAAACTCATGGCCTGGGCCTGTTTAATTTACCTGTGCAAACATGCTCATATTACATCCATTCCCCAGTAAATGCTTTCTCTTGTCCTAGTTTTTGCTGGACAAAGAAAGTGAGAGGTTCCCATCCCGCTCTATCCAGCAGAACCTGCAGAAAGTGCTGTATCAAGAAGCGGACCGGTGTAACACGAAATTCTGCAGGACACTGCTTGTACCTTCTCCAAACAGACTAGGAGGGCATTCTCAAGCACATGAGGCCAAGGTCCCCAAAACACCCAACAGCAGCATCCTTTGAAGACAAACTCTGTCTGATACACACCATTTGTCAGCCCATGACTTGTATGCATACAGACACAAACAGAATCAGAGGCAGTGCTCAGAAGTGTTCATAATGAAAGCAGCTGAAGGGATGATGCCCATTCTTCCGCCCCTTCTTCCCCACACGCTTTCCTAAGCCTGGGTGCTGATCTGCCAGCCTGCCTTGGGCAAAAGAGCTGTAAGAACTGTCGTATGGTTTTGCTTTTGAGTGTATGCAAACATGGTCACAAGAGTACTTTATAACAGACAAACAGACTGCAAAGAGTTTTTGATACACTGAACTGTACACTGTTAGAACAAGCTTCAGGACTCTGGGTGTACATTGGGGTAGGAAATTATTAGCTGAGAAGTGACCTCTGATGAAGTGTATCAAGACCTTGGGTCTAAACCTCCCTGAATCTTTGCCTGAATCTTTGCCTGAATCTTTGTTGTGCGTGGGCTGGTTCTGGTGCCCCTTTTCTCCTGACTCTGTAACTGACAAATCCACTGATCTTCAAAGCAGGAGAAACTGCTATGACTGACAAGTTTGACCTCTTCCACTCTGCCCACCACAGAGACTTACCATATAAAACATGCCCAGGAGGTAATTCTGTAACTGCTCTTTGTGGTTATCCATGCCAGGCATATCTGGTGTGTCATTTCTTGCACAAAATTTCATCTGGGATGGGAAGAATTTGGCACCTTGAGGTCAGTAATTTTGAGGTTAAATACCTTTCCTGAGTGCTAAAAACAAGTACACATGCATTTAGCTTTGATTTCCCAAAGACTGCCTGTAAACTTTTCCCCTGGGAAGGAAAGACATATACCTGTGGTACCAAGTGCCTGGCACATCCTTAGCACGGATCAGCTGGAGCCCACCACAGTCTTGCATGCACACATTTTCCTCTGTTGGGAAAAAAAATAGTGGAGGGTATAGGGTTAATGGATTAGAGGGCAAAAATGAGGACACATAATTTTGAGACCCTCTACAAGACTTTCTTATCAAGACAAACCTAAAACAACTTGGGCTTATGAATTATGTGGCAGTGTAACCAAGGAGGCTGAAGTAGCAGGGATTTTGGAAGAATACCCTGTGCAACTTATGTACCTTGATGAAACAAAGCTTTGCCATGCCTTGTGGCTCCTCAGAAGGGAAGCCCAGGAGCTCAAAGGTTCTTCAGAGTGCCCAAGTCCCTGTGACTGGGGAACAGAAAGTAGGACCAAGTCATACTCTGCATCCGCTCTGCAGTTTGGATGCAGCTCTTCCTATAATTTCCAGTTCATTCATTTATTACTTTCCATGATTGATTTCTGTGGTTATTTGTTCAGTGATGCATCAACAACTGAATATTATCCAGTTATTTCTCTGCTCTATAGTCTAATACATAAGAAACGTCTTTACTTTAATGAAAGTTTAATAGGCATAGAGCATTGATTATTAAAGTGGGGAGGAAACTGATGTCAGATTGGACATGGAATGTGTTGGGAAAAAAAAGACTGAATTCTCCATTTATGGAAACTGAAGTCCTAGAATTGGTATTACTCATTTCATCTGAATAACTAAGCAGTAATGACCGTGGCACAGGCTATTTCAGGCAATTAATGATCAGCTCTCGGGGTTGATGGCCTGTGAGGAAGTTAAGGGACATTAACCTCTGCTGGCTATTAGTCATTCAGATACTGCCAACTGCTGAGTCTGTTGCAGATTCCTTCCATTTTTAAAATATAGGACTTAAAATTTACAGTAAATCATCCACACTATAAGTGAGCCAGACATCTCTGCAAAAAAAGCAAACAATGAGCTCAGTGCTGTGATGGCCCAAAGAGCTCTTGAGGATGTCTTGGCTTCTGTTTGAGTCTAGATGGCAAATTAAAGAAGGTGGGAAGGCACCTCCCCGTTCTTCTGGTTCTCCTGGCTTCAAGGGCATCCCGTCTCTGGGGGCAGCTTTATTCACACCCACCAGCATGATGTGTCCTAAGAAGAAACTGGAAGGGCAATATTGCGTGTTTTCCTTTACTTGTGCATGAGTTTCAGCCCTCTAGGAAGGGAAGAAAGAAATATTAGAAGAATGGAAGGTCCTTGGGAGGTTTGTATATATGTGTGCATATATATATATATATATGTATACAAATATGAAAGAATGGATCTGATACCAAAAAAACAAAGCATTTAAATATTTTTTTGGTAAAGAGGACTCGTAAGGGTTATTTATCTTGGCCTTTCTTTTAATGAGAAATAATTAACAGAAAAAACCTGATCTGCCCTTCACTGAATCTTTTGCAGCCTGCTTCATGATGCAGTTGAATAGTTTTGTCTCCAGTACCTTTTCAAACTGCAAGCCCAGATGTTAGACACAACTTTATAGCACAAACAAGCATAAAAGGCCATAGATCCCCCAAATCTTCAGCAACCAGTCTGAAGCAGGTAAAGGGTAAAGAATGAGAAGAAGGAATCATAGTAAGTATTGGTTTTATTTCAAAGGCAGAAATTACTTCTTTTACTTTTTGTTCTTTTTTGTCCTGTGGTAAGGAAGGATGTCAGTGCTGTTTTCCAGTGAAGTTATATGAGATAGGATCCACCAAGTCACATTTATTGCTGGTGTAATTTTGCTTCAGACAAAACCAGCCTAATTCACATTAGACTGCTTTATTCCTGATCTCACTGGGACTCTTAGAAAAAATGCTCTAAAGAGAATCAGGAGAGTGAAAATTGTAGGGAAATGCACCTAAACAGCATTTACCACTTCCATGGAAGCTGGAATTTTTAGAGGCTGAAGAGTTTATTTATTTTGTTATATTTGTTATAAATGCATATTATAAGATTGGCTTTTCGCAAATATTAAAATGGATGCTGTATGTATAACGTTAATTCTTAAAGTAGCTTTGTGATAAAGATATCGTTTTGTAACAATAACTAATAGCTTTATTTCTGTTACTAACTAAAACATGGTATTAAAATAACTGATATAGTTATGCTTGTGGTAAGTGAACTGTCTGCTTGGTTGGATAACACCCAAGGAATGTGTGTGATGAGGACCCCTGCTATGGACNTCTTGGCTGAGAGCCAAGGGTACCCAGCGCTGCAATATTTTGCTTTATCCTTGTCCCCTATTGTCCTTTATTAAACTTTTAAAAATTTTAACAGGAGAGTGAACCTCGTTTTTCACATACATTACTGTATCCTCAGGCCCAGAGTATAATTGCTTTTTCATTGTAAAGAAGAGCAAAACTGATGCCATCAGACCTGGTGTATTGTTGGAACAGTGGTGACAAATTGAAAACACCCCTTTTAGCCTGTGTTCTAAATCTGCATCCACATTTCACTCCAGCTTACAGCTGGCCTATTCAGCTGTAAATCCATAGTCTGCTGACAGATTCTTCTGTAGTACTACCCTGGCTTTTTTTTTTTGTTTTTTTTTGCTTTAGTTGGGTTTTTTTCATCATAGTCAATAAAAAAATGAAAGGAAAAAGGAAAGGAAAGG
>VXBT01009030.1:0-17111 GCA_013400235.1 Oriolus oriolus
TATATATATAAATTTTTTTTTTAAAAGTCATCTCTTTCACTTAGACTATCTCAGGACTTTTACAAAGATTTTTAATGTAGTGGTTACTGTTTTCTTGATGTGTAAAAATAATCACATTAACTAAAGCAGGTGCCTCGTATGGAGATTGCAGTCTACATACATCTATCTTATTTCCCACTTAAAATCCTAACAATCTCCAAAAACTTAAGCACATGAATGAGCTTGCCATGAAGCATTCACAGACTCAGAAGCAACCCAATTCTTTTGCACATTCTGCATTTACTATTATTATCATTATTAATTAATTAGGGCTCACCTGGGTGTTATCAGTGAATATCTTTCCCTTGTACCAGTGTGTGAACATGGTAGGTGACCATTTTGTAAAGAAACTTCAAGTACAGTTGTGCATGAGAAACCAGTGCATGTACAAAACTGCTTGTTCTCCGTAGGACGAGGATTCCCCTTCCATTGCTGAGCTTTGAGAGTCCAGTGCACAGCACTGCAGGGCTTGTGCTCGAAACAGGAGAGGGGGCAAGGAGGAACAGTAGTGAAGGGGACAAAAAGGTTCATCCTGGCCTGAGGCCAAAACTGTCCCACACTATGATGGAGAGGAGGAGTTCAGGATTAATACCAGCTGGGAAGCGGATTTGGATGAGAAGAAAAAATTTCCACTTGCTCCTTCAGTTTGAGTTCATATACCCTGTGCACAACTAGAGTAGCAGAAAGGGATTTAACTTGAGCTGAGGCTCTGATCGTTGGGATCTCAGAAATGAATAGCATATTCAAACAAAGAAAAACATGTTCCTCAGCTGTTTGCCTCACTTTTTCTCTTCTTTCCCAAAAAGAGCTCACCTGTTTTCACTTAAATAACCAGGACCACTGTTGAAAACCAGAAGGAATAATATGCAGCATGAAAATAAAAATCCTAGTCTTCTGATGTACATGGAAAGAATAACGACAGACATGATCAATAAGTCAGCGAGGAGCAGAAAGTGAAGAGGGGAATAAAAAGGCTGAATTTAAGCAAAAAATTGTGATAACCAGCATCAGATATGTCTGATGCAGATGTGGCTAATTATTTAATGACAAGTTAATGGGATTTACAATATTTACAGTAAATCTATATACCATTGAACAGGCAAACTGCCACAGATTCCATCTCAGATTAACAGAGGGCAAAGCATTTACATCTCTGATTCAGTTTATCATTTCACAGGAGAAAAAAAACAAAACAAAAGGAAAAAGAAAAAGAAAAAGAAAAAGAAAAAGAAAAAGAAAAAGAAAAAGAAAAAGAAAAAGAAAAAGAAAACTCCATCCCTGATGTGGAGTTTTCAATCAGTGGTAAAGTTACTAGAAACATACTTTCCCTACAATAAAAAGTACAAATAGAGCTCATATTTTTTGACTCTTGATTTTACCATTAGCTTCCAGTTCTTATATTACCTTTTGCTTTCATCTGTTTTTTAACTTGGAAATCTCATCTGGGCAGATCCAGAAAGAATTGTTAAACACGTTAAATGTTACAACCATTTAAATAGCATGAATATAATTGTCTGGGTTTATTTTTCTAAAATTATGTTTAAAGAAGATCTTTACTTCATGTACTATGTGGTCTCTCTATTATACCTGCTAAAGTTAATAACACTGTTGAGACTAGATGAAAAACAGAACACTAACCAAAATTGTCAAGAAATAAGAAGGAACAATTGAATCACTACAGCTTTCTATATTCAAGTACTAATATCCTCTAAAGTGTACATACTTAAAAATGGTTAGTCAAAACCTGAAATGTTTCAGATATTCAAAGGACTGACCAAGACTTATTTTGCAAATGTACAAAATATTCCTAGATAAAGGAAACTCTTTTATTTGTTTAAAGAAGAGGACTACAAATGCCATTTATTTGTTTAGTGTCAATCACTAAATAGACTGGCAAAAGTATATAAACATATTTCCAGCTTGTAATTAGCCGCAAATGAGTCATTCACAGTCAATTCATGTGGAAGCAGTGATTGTAGAAGCTGCAGGACATGGCTTTATGAGCGACATGATTGCTACACCTATAAAAAAGTCCAAGTAATTGTGGTTCCAGAGTGTCCACTAAAATAATATATCCATTACCCAAATGCTGTTTAAGAAATTGTTTTCAATAGTAAACACAGCTTGAAAAAACCCACACCCAAAATATTTGAGTAGAAAAGATGAAAAGCAAGAGAAACTATGGTCACAGAATGAGCTGCTGGACAACCAGTCAACTGCAGTTTTGGGAATTTTTGTCATAATTTAGTTACACCATCATGGTGAGAATTGTATTCAAGTTTTTAAATGTTACAGCTGCTTGAAAAGTCCCAATCAATTAATAAATTAAGTTTCATACAGTGTTGATGAGGTGCTAATGAAGAATATTTGTAATTTGCTCTTTGTATTTCAGTACATGTTTTGGGGTGGGGTTTTTTGAGGATTTATATGGGGACCAAAGCTGTAATGAGTGCTTGAAGAACAAATGAGGCCTTTGATTTTTTGAGGAAGAGGATTTAGCAGATGATAAATAAGCCTATAGAATTTAAAGCATTTAAATCTTTTCCTATCATCTTTGAATCAGCTGGAGAGTTATGCTCATTTGGCTCAACACATGGACCTTAGATTTAAAAATAACCATGTTCCTTCCTGAGTGAGGCAGTGAGCAGGATAAAAGCCAGATGTACTGGTTGTCTGAGATACTCAACATTCATTTTTTTCTCGACACATTCACACCAAGCAAGCAAGCGTGTGGTTCACGTTGTGAAAGCTGTGGTTAGAGCCTGATTCTGGCCAGGAGGTTGAGAGGATTTCTGTTTCCAATATCCCCCATGCAGCAGAGCAGCATGCTTTTTCACACACCTGGCAAGTACGTGGAATGAGTGCTCCTAGCAGCTACTTGTCACAGAATCACTTGTACAAGGAAAGTGCCATGGACAAAGGAAGTAACTGGGCTTGAGGGTCACTAGACTTTGCTTATTCATCAGTTTAGAGGATTTTCATAGAGGTAAGTCACTTTTGATTAAATTCTCAAAATTTGTCTGATTACTTGCCAATTCACCTTTGTTGAGACTGCTTTCTGGCAGCTGGTCTACCAGATTTTCACCCTTTCAGAAGCCACAGCTTCTTGAGAGCTCAGAAGTAATTTATTCACTTACAGAGGGAATCCAATATCTTCAGTTTTCCAGCCAGATGAATCTGAAACAGAAAATAAAAATAAAACAAAATGTTGCTGATAAAGAAATTAATTTTTAAAGTTCCGCTTTAATCCTAATCCCATGCTTACTAATGTTTTATCTGCAAGTTTATTAAATCAGTACATTGGTCTCTTTTTCCTTTTACTGAATTTTAGTGCCAAAGGGGGAAGAAAACATGGTATTTCATTGGAAGGTTTTAATATTTTGCATGGAAATGAGATTTTTAAGTGCAAGTCTCCAAATTAGGAATATTATTTAGTTCTTAGAGGAACCTATAATTCAAAGACCCAATTCCTATCACAGTCATCTGGGATTTAAAGCTTTTTTCAAGTGATTTGGAAGCCAGAGATTCAAAAGCTTGTATCCAATTAGGAAGGCCATAGGTGTAAAGAGCAACAGTATGTGTGTGCTTTCCTCACTGGCTCAGTGAGCATAATCAATTTATCCTCCATTTCAGTCAAATGTGTATCACAGTGAAGAAATTAAAGATTTTAGGTCTGAAAACACAACACAGTCCGATCAGTTGAGATCATGTCCTCTATGCTACTGGGTGTACTTACAAGCTGATATTTGTGCCCTTCTCCCAGCCTAGGACATTTATATATTTTGACAAATGCATGTTTTGTTTGAAAATGTGTAAACAATCCTCAGAATAGAGAACAGAACTCAGATTTTCCCTCTCCTTGGTGTGTGCCCTAAACACAAACCAAGAACATTTTATTCTCTATTTCTGATGTCCAGTTCTCCATGTTGGGGGAGAAGTGAGGGTGTATGCTGGGGTAGCTTCAAATGAACAGTTCTTGGGGATTTTATTGCAAAGAACAGTAACTAATCAATTTCTTGTTGTGGTTTTCCAGTGTTAAAAGCTGAAGAAGCTGAAGAAATGCAACTTTCAGTCTTCTAAATCTTGATGGGAAAACTGAACTCTGCTACTCTGGAGCCGGTGCAAATTTCTACAATCACTCATCGGAAAGATATATCAGTATTAACACCATATTAATGCAAAAGCTGCTAACAAGTTTTAGGCTTCTCCTTACAGGGTTTTGTTCATAAATTCAGAAACTGATCACAAATTTGTTCATAAAGTACCTAGGGTATCATGCTGCTATAAAGGCAAATGCTTGTCTACTTCGCTTTGAAGCACAAGCTACAACACCTGTCTCTGTGCTGCCACAGTTAATGTGCTTCTGTATATGAAAGCAAAGGAAATGAAAATAGGTCTCTCTTTTACTTCCTGGCTAAAAACTAGTGGACATAGGAAACTTAGGATCCTACAGCAATAGACAGTAAGTATCCAGAAGGGTCTGACCCTTAAGTGCCATTTCAGCCCTGTTATATGCAAATGTCCAGTTTTTGGTTGATTTTAGCTTTAGATACTTGTGAAAATTGGATCGTGTTCAGATATTGTCCCGTTGTATTCAAGTACTGTCTAATTCAGTACTTCATGAGTTCTCATTGGAAAGTACATATTCCACTAGAATGCAAGTAAATATTTTTATTATGACGCTTATTTTTTTTAACATTAGCATTATTGCTACTGTTACAATTATTATTTTTTACCATTCTTTCTTGTCCTGAAATCACAGCAAATGAAACTTTATTTTGCAACTGCTTAGAGCAGATATATTTGTAAATCTCAAACAGGTTTATCCTAAGAAAGTGGTTTTCTTTCTGACAATATACAGAGATATGCAAATTAATGTAAGATAAGTCAGCAGAATGTTTGGAGTCAGTGACAGTTTCAAAACTGAAATGATCAAATCTTTTAAATCCAATATTGTATTTGATTTTGCAGTCCAAAATTACCACAGATATCTTGTATAAATTCACATGTTTTAGTGCAAATTTTCATACACACTCTCTCTCTTCAAAGATAGATGTATTATACTCCAAATAATTTACACAATACACAGATTGTATGAGAAGGTAATAAAGCATACAGAAATAAATGCAGTGACAAATGTACTGCATAACACCAAAACATTTGCTATACTGAAGAATCTAAACTTATAAATTATACTAGCAGTCTGAATTACAATCTCTGCAAAATGCTAAAATGCACTGTAATGAGTCAGGCAAAATCATTTTCCATTGGGACTTCATGTCAATTTTCTCCATGAGTGAAATCATGACTCCTCTGAATTCAAGAGACAAGCTACTCATAGGGCTATGATACTTCATAAGAGCAGAAGATCTGGGTCCCAGAGCTGTGAGAGCCTTTTAGATGATCCATCACCCCAGTGCTGTTCACATTGTTCTTTGGGCAGGAACTGAAAGAGCCTTTGAACTTCTTTCTTCTTTGAGAAGAAATATTTAAGTCAACAGGGCTGAGAAAAGAAATTCTTATTTAGATATACAGCAGCAAACCCACTGCTGATGAAAGTAAGCTATTGAGATGAGAAATCATACAACAGATGTAATTTTATGAAGTACTATATAGTAGCTACCATTGCAAGCAAACAAATAAGCCTATAAAGGGATTCTGTGGTACCAAGAAGAATATTTTTTCACGAAGTTTTCCAATTTTGGGCTAGCAATTTCTGCCTTCCTGAGCAGTTTAGAGTAGAATTCACAAATCTGATTCCTTTCCTAGGTCTCCAAATATAAAAATTGTTGTTCCTTCCCAAGAGAAACACTAAATGTAGTTGAAATGTTTTAATCTGCTCTTAAAACCAGATCTGGTTTTAACAGGGAGCAACTATACAGAGAGTAGGGGCTAATATCACTTAATCCAAAACTGATATTGTTTTATGCAGAAATCATGACTGTAATAAACCTTGTCTTGAATTTTAAGACTTCCTATTTACTATGCAGAGCACCAAGGTGTTAAATTGTATAGATTTCTGCAAAGACAGTAAGTAAAGAGCCCTGGATGTTGTAAACACGTAAGGAGGATCTTAAAATTCATTTTGCCCCCTCCTTTGCAGGTGTTTTGGCTAACCTTCAGCCACTCAATTTAACCACATACTATCCCACCTGCATTGCACTTGCAGTCACTTTGGAATACTCATCTTACTTTGTTCCAGTTGCCACTTGTGTAGTAGCTTTCAACTTAGCACTGTTACTTGTTTGAAGAGTACACTGTAGGAAAACCCAGACAGGGGCCAAATCTATCTGTTGCTGGCTTGGTCTGAGTTGGTTTGTGGAGCCAAAAGTTTCAATTCTACAATAAGAAAACAATTCTTAATTACATTTAATTTTTAACTGTTCTGGATTTGCCGCCCTCTTCTGAGACTAAAATACTTGCAGATACATATTTTGTGAGTTTTAAACATAAACCCTTACAGACATTTTATCAAATTGCCCTAGCAAAGTCTGCCATGATTCTCTTTTTCCAATAATTTCCATTTTTAAAATTGGTTGTTTAATCTCCTCATTAAAAACTTAATGAAGAAGGAAGACAGATTTAAGAAAAGAAATTCCTAATAAGATCTCCAGCTATACGAACTTTAGGCACACTTTTATATGGTACAATGTTTACCGGACATGGAGAATGATCTTTTTTTTTCCCTAAGACTCTGCATTTATTTTTAAGTGCTGTCTCTGCTGCTTTTAAGATAGAGTAGCTGTCTATGAGTCTGTGATTTCCTCCTGTGGACCTTTACAAGCTGTTGACATTCTCCTGTAGTGAATCGTGGTTGGTTATTCGATACCGCTTTGGTAAATCTCAAGATGCAAAAATCCTGCATAGTGCTCGTGTGGTTTTGGATAGAAGTTGTTCTGGACAGGCAATTACTTCAAATAACAGTTGTCTGCTACTAGGAAGCATTCCTTATCTCTTTCAGCATGGCTGGATAAATTGCAGTAGAGTACTCAAGGGCTGTTTTTGTCCTTGTGAAGATATGTACTCTTACTGTTATACCAACTCCTCATCTGCCTCCCAATCCCCTTATTAAATCTGGGTTAACAGTAATAGGCTCTTACTAGAGCTCTCATTTGACATTTTCTAAAGTATTTTCTGGGGAGATCTTCAAATGATTCACCTTAGTAACACAGAAGAATTTCTCACCCTGAATTCCCACAGCAAGTATCCTTGCTCACTCAAGAGCAGACACTTGACCATGGGTCTGCAGCAGCAGCTGTTCTATAATTAATCCTAGGTTCAGCTGATTCTTAATTAATAATTAATGTTGTGTTCAGCAGTTTACTTAAATTAAGGATTCAATCATTTAGTTTTGTACAAGGAATGCAATCTTTCTTTCTTACATTTTGAGTGTTTAATCCATGAATAAATATAAAATAATGTATTTTCAAGTAACTCAGTTGTTTATTTTAGGAGTTAGGAACAATCAAAACAATCCTTTTTAAAAGAACATTTTTCCACAACATTACTTTTTTTCAGATTCCTCTTAAAAATGGTCAGTTTGTTATCGGTTAACTTCCAAAACAGTTACCATTCATTAAAAGCTCATATAAAAATTGCACTTATTCCTTTAAAGAACTCTTATATTGTTAATGAATTACTTGGTCTTGCTGTCCTTATGTCTTTCCTTAATGCACACTGGTGCATAGTGTGATAGTTTACAGTGGGACTTTATATCTTTGTTGCTGTCAAATGGACTGATAGTCTTCATAATCATGTCTCTCCACCAAAGCCCAGGTGTACAAGAGGAAGAGTCTCTAGTAAAGGTGGCCACTGGAGAATTGCAGTGTTTGATTAATGTAGGAGAGATTTTTCATTCCTGATTCAGAGGTTCTAGATTAATTGATTTTTCCACAGAGAAAGAAAGAGAACAGTATTTTCCAAAGTGAATAGGAAATAAAATGAAAGCAATACACTTAATCACTGTCCAGATACCTGTTTCTAAGGAAAGGCAAAATCCCTGTATTTCAAGGTCACATTATTTTGATGTGTTAGAGTAGTCTATTATCAATCACCCAAGGACTTCCCTGTATATATTTGTCTAACCAACATCTGCTTGAATAAATGAATCTGTGAATCTCATCCTGCCTTTAAACAGATGAGAGGGAAGGAGATCTGATCCCCTTTATGTAAATTAAATGTGACCTCTGGGCTCTTGGTAAGGTGCCAATTCATCCTTCAGCTGAGCAAATATTGGAGACCTGATGTAAACCTATATTTTTTGAGGGTGTTGCATGTTAATAACATATTTATTTGCAACATTCAATTCACTCAGCTTTCTGAAATAATCCTTGTTGGAGAGGTCTGGATAGAGAATATAATTCCTTCTGGCTCATAAAGAGATATGTTGTCATTAGCCACTCCTGCCTAGCAGTGTTTGTGGATTCTGTGGCTTTCTTCATTCTGTCAGTGGTACAATCAGTTCCCTAGAGAAACTTAGATTTCATTTACAGAAACAGGAGTGTTCCCTAAAGGATTTCTGCAGAGAACTTTTATGGGGAAAGGCTCATGTCTCCCCCAGTATTGCCATCAAGAATGGTCTTAAGAGATGTACACCATATTAACTTGCTTTTATTTAAAGTAGAGCACATGGACATAGCAGTGAAAAATAGATACATTTTAAGGAAAATTACTAGATATTTATGACTTAATGCTATTTTATGTTTATATATTTGAAATCTTTTAAAAATACATATCAAAACATTTTTCAAATAAAGACTCCCAAATGTGCCAAAAAATAAAGATGTCATTTTCAACCTGCACATTTTCCAAATTTTGTACTAAATCATTCTGAGCTAGTTGTGTGAAAGCATTACTAGCCACAGTCCCATGTGCTAACTAATTATAGTGTGGACGTGGGCTGAGAAGTGTCCTGGCATGATGCAGATAGAATGGCTTTCTCACTATTCTTTCTGAGGTATTTGCTTCATCTCTCACTCTGGTTGCATTACACCATCTGCTTTCAGTTCTTTCCAGTCTTGCTTGATAGAGGATAAGGGTATAGCCACTTTTAGAAGAAGGAAAATGTCAACCCCCAAATTTTTCCCGTGTTAAAAAAAACCCCCACACCAAAACCCCAGACCAATCAGGGCAAACAATCCCCTAATGTATAACAGCTTGTGCATGAGTGTGTCCATGCACATGGGGCTTGGGGTTTTTTTGACAACAGTACTTGCCAGTGTTCTTTTCTGTATGTGTAAACACTTCCAAAAACATTTGGAAAGTCTCCATTGAGACCATATAATTTTTTTCTCATTCCTCCATATCCATAGTGGAAATTATATATTAGTTTGAATCAGATATATACTGCACATATTTAATATGAAGTGTACACCATATAAATTTATAAGCATCCATGCTTTGACTTCCCCAGAAGTTATTATATCAATATGGTTAAGTGGCTTTAAGTGTAATCATTCAGAACCCTGAAAAAATCTGGTCTTAATACTGTATCTTGCAGAGAAGAATGGATGTTATTTTCAAGTACTTACTGTAAATTTGGTATGCCAGGGTTTCTCTCTTAACTTCAGTAAAATTATTGCATTTATCCCCCCTAATATGAATTGTATAAGTCTCATTGTGGTAATCTGCTGGTGGTTAGAATAAAAACTGAATATATACAGGCACTTCCCAACAGTAGATAGATTGGCAGAAACCAAAACAAACTAAAGAAAGAGAACAAACAAAAATGCAAAAAAAACTGCCAAAAAAAAAGAAAATCTAGAGCAATGTGCTGTAGAGTGTGTCTAGAGTAATACTTAATTTTTTTCCATACTATGTATGAGTTACTTGATCTGTTCTCTCCCTGTAGTTTTCTGAGACTGGTTTTAACAGTTTTTAGGTAAAAGTTTGAATTCAGATTTTGAATTCAAATATGTCCACAGTGCTCAAACATGCTTCCGATCCAGGACAGGAAAGGGGATAAGGATAATTCTGTAAATCCAGAATGAAGGAGCCTCTCCATCAGCCTCTGTCAGCTCTGTGATGCCAGTTAGAGCTGGGAGTTCAGAGGCAGTCTGGGTTCAGAGGGATACCTGCCTGACTTGTGACAAAATGAGGACGAAAAAGTCAAAGGTTGGTGAAATCAAATTTTGCTAATAAAGTTGTATTACTAAATAATAAGATCACCACCACATGCAGCTAAACAGTTACATATGTTGTATTTAATTGAACCTGAGAGTTCTTTGTCCCCCACAATTCTTGAGGCATTTTAATCCATGGGTCATGTTGTATTCACATATTGCAATTGAACTATCCCAGACTTTCCATAGGGTGGAAGCTGAACACAGCTATCAGGGAAGCACTTTGCCACACATCAGCTATTCTGTTAGCACTGCCTTAGCTCACTTAGCTACTGAAGGTAAAGTAATTCAAGCTAGCTTACCCTAATAATGCTATTCTCAATAGAAGCAAAATGTATTTAACTGTCATTAATAAGGGAAAATTAAAATATATTTTGGGATTTATAAATTTAGAAGGTATGGGTTGCCTTAAAATCAGGTTTCTCTTCTACACAAGCAAATATGACTGCATTTGTGCATTATAAAACATACTAATATTTGCGTCTCAGACTACTTAAAGAGTATTGTTTCCAAGATAACACCAGCGCTTAATGCTGAATTCTGTGAGATATTTTAGCCTTTTCTAAGGAAGTGAAAGGTCACAGAAATTTACTGCTCTCTCCACATGCAGCTTCTCTGCAGCGAAATAAAGAATAATGCTAGATGAATTTTCTCCATTGTAATCTTACTTCTCTTACTCTGAAAATCATTGCCAATGGCAAGGGAAGCTATTAAGGTGCTTAGAGAATATCTTTGTATTTATAAAAAAGCATAGCAGATCATTATTCTGCTTATAGAATCATAGAATACTTAGGGTTGGAGGGTGAGTTGTTGACATAAACACATAATGTTTAATGTTGATTTTTCATGTTGATGCTTGAATAGCAACATCCTTGCAAATTTTTGCCATTTACATAAGATGGATGGATCTCTTTCTAAAACAGCTTGCATCTGTTTTCAAAGAGTTAAATAGCAGAGACATTATCTATGTGCCATTGAAACACACTATCTGGAAAATGTTTGTAAAATGCATTTCTGTCAGAAGTACAGTTAGGACAGTTTTTCTGGGAGTATACTAATAATATTTTTCATTATGAAGTATGAAATTAAATATATTTCATGTAGAATATCTACTTCAGGGGGAAACTAACATTTATAAATTTAACTTATTTTGGTTTATTATGTCTCAACACACCACTTCTATATGTCCTGTTGCAGAATATAGTCAGCCCAAACTTCTTATATTGTTTTCATATGGGTTTGGATTTAGTTAAAGGACACAGATAACCATCTCAGTTGGTACAGATGCAACTGCTTTGCTTTGTTACAAATTGAATTGCTTGCTGCTCATTTTCAGACTCTAGAGAGTTTCCCACTATTCCCATGCTTTTGACTTAGACAGATTAATTCACATTTAGATACAGCCAACATTTATACTGGGTGCAGAGTCCCACATATAAATTTTCAAAATCCCCTTTTCCTGCAGTAATTTTTGCACATATTCAAAGGAGGTTAAACTGTGGAGGAATACAACAAGGGGACCCTGCTGACCTGTGCCAGAGCACTCAAGCATGCTTAAAATCTCCTTAGAAAGCCCACCCAGGTCCTGTGCTCAGGAATGAAGGTTATGCAGAGAGGAAATCCTACTATTTCCTCTAAATTGCCTGTCAAAAATTATTAAATTGCTTGATTTATAAAAGCAGATTTTTTTTTTTTTTTACACAGTGCATTTCCTTACTGCTTTTATCTTTCCCATTCTCAACCAGATTTATTTTTAGTTAAAACAGAAACAACTTTTTCTGAGTGTTTGGTAGTTAATTTCAGTGCAAGCTCATGTTCAGCTACGCTCAGTTTTAATCCCATTTACCAGGGGACGACACCACTGGGCTCGGGCATCTGTAGCAGCCTCCTCACCTTCATGTTTATCACTCTGCCACGAGCAGCACATGGCAATGCTTAGTAATTCTGCCCTCTCCCATAAGCTCATGTCATCCTGCTGCTGATTTATTTGGAGCCATTGCCTGTACAGGACAGCAGCACTCCTGTTGCTCCCTCAGAAGTCTTCAAGGTCGATGTGAGTCGAGGACAGAAGGGCCATTTTGAAACGGTGTGGCATAACAAATGGAAGTGTCCCATTTCAGCAAGTCGGCATGAAGTTTATTCCTGTCATTGGTGTCACCAAATCAAATTTACTCGCAAAAGTCAAAGCTATCAAAGCCTCCCTTGTTTCCTTGCCTATAATTCAGGAACTACAGAGCCATCTACTGGTGTTTTTCATACCTTTAGGTACAACTCTAAGGCATTTAGTAACAATATAAATGAGTCCTGAATCTATAAGGATGTTCATTCAAATTAAACTGGTGAATTTCCTTTGTGATTGTAACTCTAGGGTGAAAAATTAGGGCAATTGGGCAACCACGCTTCACCTGTGAAAATTCATAACAATAAGAAGCAAACTGATAAAATAAGGATGAGTTAAAGAGAGTCCTAACAGTGAAATAGTGAAGCTTCAGTGGAGGCTTAAAAGGCTTCAAAATCCACTCCGTGTGTGTGTGTGTGTGCATGTGTGACTACTAATGACATATTCTTATTAGGTTAAATAGCTGCTGTCTTAAAATGTAGTAAATGTCGACTCCTTGACAACCAATTCTGCTATTTCAGGTAGTCCTTACTGAAACAAAAAAAAATAAAATTTGAAGGTCTTCAGTGGCAGATAAGCTCTTCTTTAGGCACAAGGAAAATAGGGCAAACTACACATGGATTAAGTTTCTACTAATAACCAGCTTCACACTCTTAAATATGCATCAGTGCAGTTTCACTGTTGCTTTTCTGTGTCTATTGCAGAGCTGTGCTCTGGTAGGTCTGATTGAGACCCCACATTAAGGTGGCAGGGCCTGTTCAGTGAAAGATCTACCTACACTGGTGAAGTTTATGGTGACTAGTTATGACCACTATGAGGGACTTGTTCAAGGCACCAGTAAGACAGCTTGCTCCAGGCCACTTTCTCCTCTGGAGAGTCTCTGGCACATCCCTCCTGTTAAGGGTGCCAGGATAAGGGATGCAGCTGAGGAAACTAGAGGTATTTCCATAGCCAGCCATTCTCTGTCCTTTGGGTAAATCCACAGCAGTATGTTAAACAAGTTGAAGATGATTTCTCATTTGAGACTGAGTGTCATAGACAGCCTCACAGCAACAGTGCACTTTCTAAAGCAGAGTATTCACATACACATTACAAACAGCTTGTCTCTGCACTTTCTAAAGCAGAATATTCAAATATACATTACAAACAGCTCATCCCTGGACCCTCTTTCAGACCTATGTACTGCCAAAATCCTAAGGTATTGTAAAATATAAATACATATTTGGTCAGTTCAGAACTGAAATCATGTATGGGCTGTATGGTAACCAATGAGCATTCCCTGATCTCTGTCATGAGGGTGCATGGAGGTGTTTGAGGAGTCTGAATGACTGTAGGACATGAGAATCAAACTGGTCTGACCTTGGTTTTTCTGCATATTGAGAATATCCTTGGCTTTTACTGCGGCTTGAGCCATACCTGCATACTGCTCTCGAAAGAATGGACAGGGATGAGCAAAAAACAAACTTCCTCTGGGTGTTTGGTTGCTGTTAGGCAGTTCTGAGGATCATGGATCAGTGTTTAGGCACAGGATACGTGGGGGGTTTTCTTGTTCTGTTATTATGGGCAGACAGAATTTCTGGAGCAAAAGTAGGTCAGACACTGGTTGGAAATGACAAGGAAAGAAATGAAATATAGAGTGGATAGTGTAAGTAGTTTGGCACAGATTCAGAGAAAAATTGCTATAAAAGTTGAGGGAAAGAAATTAAGAAAAAAAGTAGCTACCAATTGTAAGACTGGAAAGGACATCATAAGGGGGCTTACACAGATAAAAAATGAGGAACTAGAAGGAAAAGGACATAAGGGTAAGACCAGAACTGACAGAGGAAACAGAAGGGGCCTAACTGAACTCAGCATACAGAGATCTCATCAAGCATGTGCTCTCTAGGCATCTCCCTAATTCCTGTGGCGTTTCATAATGAAAAACTCTAATCCTTACTAGAACAGAGATATTTGTTTCATTTATCAGTAGACCTAAGAAGGCTTTTCCTACCTTCAGGATGCAGACAAATATTCTCAAAGGCAAATCATGACACATTAGCTATGTGGGAAATAATAGCTTTGTCTTTTCTTTCTACAAGTGCTTTTGCAGCAAAGGTCTTCATCACGCCAATGCGAGTAATCAATCTATTGGCAAAATATTTAAGCACTTGTTTAATATTAGGCACAGACTTAAGGAGTTTCATGTTAAGGAGTTTCATCTCAACTCTGTGTTTGACTAAAAGCTATACCCATGCACTTTCCTTGAATGGGACCTTCAGGTGTGTACTTGACTATCTGTAACTTAGTCCTGTATCTCTGAATCCAGAGTCTATCACATTATATAACCAGAGACTGGTTCAAGAATCAGTCACATCAGAAATTTGACTAATTCTGGAAGGTACAATTTACATCATGCAGCTTCCAGTCAGATCAGAGAGGGCTGGACGACACTCTTCTTAGAGACCATCTGTGTTCAGCTAATGCTCTTTCAACAGCACTGTGCTGCCAGAACTTGCAAGCAAGGGCTAAGGAGGAGATGGGATTGCACTGGAGAGTCACCAGTCTCATTTTTCACCCACTCTGCATTCTGTAAAATCAGAAGACACATCCACAGAGATGCCAGGCTCTTCCCCACGCAGTCTCCATCAACACCTTACCTGCTGACTGTTCTTCCCAGGGGAAACATGTAGATGAAGCTCTTTCCTTCTTGGACACAGTGGATTTCAAAGGGTTCAGAACTGATTCCACCTTTTGCACAGCTTCCAAAACATATATAAAATTACTTTTTAAAAAAATTGTAAACTGCCTTGAGTTTTTCACTCTTTTATACTTCAGTGTTTAAAATTTGTAATTTGCTGGATTTCATTAGACAAACTGATCTGAAAACTACAAGGACCATGCTTCCTCAGACTGCTAAAGAACTGCTACTATGAGCCACTAGAGCCAAGAGGCTCTCTAAGGGGGCTTATCTTCACACTTTTGTACACTTTTAAATGTTCTGAGAATGAGTGGTGAAGTGTTATTGAATTGCTAAATATACCCATATGCTGATATCTGCACCGCAGTTAAAACACATCCATGTACTTTATTGCTGTTGACAGAGCATAATCTATAATTAAAAGAGAAGGCAAAAAGAAGTCAGAAGAGGAATAAAGCCCTATCTTAAAGACTTCTTATAATAATGAAGCATTTAATAGATGTGTTTAACAGGAGCTATTTATTTGTTCTTGCAATAAAATTCAAATCTACAAAATAATTTCCTTGGGTGAGATTTCAGTATTCTCTTAATAACTTTTATTTAATTGTGCTAGAGTAATACTGAAAAGCACAAGCAGAGGAAAGGTTTTTGCACACTATGAATGGACATTAAGAAACAATTCTTCCACTACAGAGTAAACTGACAAGACAGAGAGACTGCCTGTGCCACAGACTGAATATATTTGTATATTGCATTTTGTGAAAAACATTCAGATAGAAGTGCTTAAAAAACTGATAAATCAGTTTTAATCCAACACTTTACTGGGCTGACATTCATTGACAGTACACCAGGTCACTATAATCATTGGCAGTATATACGCAAACAGTTAATCCTTACTGTTATATTTATATATTTTATATATTTATATTTATATATATTATATATATATTTATATATTTATATTTATAGATTTTTATATATTTATATATATGTATATATATATATGTATATATGTACTGATACACTTTTATATTAAATCAGCTGAAGGTGAACAATCCTGCACACCTCCACTTAAGGCAAGTAAGGGCTGATGACCAAGGTACCCAGTCATCGAGATGGAGGTGGCCAGCATTCAGAGCATTTTGATGAAGAAAACTGTGGCCCAAGTACAGATGGTTTTATTTCTCCATTTTCCTTACTCATGTTTTGTTTTGCTCAATGTTTTCTACAAAATAAAGGGGGCGATGTCATCTGCTTTTGACATAGTTTTTCTCTTTGGGGATGGACAAGACTTGTACTGTTTTCACCAAACATCATCTCTGCTTGTTCTGCAGAGTTATTCTATAAGGCATCTCTCACTATACGTCCTTTGTTCTTACCTTGTAGATTTTGCTACTTGCACAAAATACCATGTTGGAGCAAATAAACCACAAATCTCCATTTGCCTGTTTGCGCTTATATGCAACTTCCATATTTAGATGTGTTTAAAAATGTTTATTGCTGGTTCTACTTTTGGTAGCGTTACCATGTTAAAAAAGGTCTACACACTGCCACATATTTTAATGTTCTTAAATCTGCATTTAAGTCAAGAAAATATTAGTCATATCTTTCTTAGCCAGCTAACAGAAACTTCATCTTTTCCTAGAAACTCCTTTATTTGTACAGTTGACTAAACTCCCTTAAATAAACTGCACGCAGTCAATGACTTAAACAGAAGATACGTAGACAAAAATGTGACCAACAGCACAGAGAAAATCAGATTTGGTTTCCAGTGTTTCCTAGAATGAGCACAGTGCATACTGAGCAAAGCTTGCTAAATGCCTAAGGCCAGCGGTAGGCACAGGCAGGTGCAGAAGATACCACCTGCAGCAGTTTTTCCTCTCAGCTGCAGGACTGGGACTTAATCTGCAGTTGTCCTCTGTGTGCTTGCTCTCACACAGAAGAACCAGGAGGTTTGAAATTGTAGCTTTGTCTGGTAGCTACTGGCCACATTTGCAAACACTCAGGGGAAGCTTCAATCAATTAGAACGTCTACAACTAAAAGTTACTCCCAACAGTTTTTTCTCCAGAATCTTCTTTTCTGCTTCCACCATCAATACTGTAAAGGGAAATTACTGCCTATTTTACTGTCTTCTTTTTTTTTTTTTTTTTTTGT
>VXBT01009030.1:17130-157112 GCA_013400235.1 Oriolus oriolus
TTGTGATTTCTTCATGTTCATTTTTTTGGTTTGTTTCTTTTTAATAAAAAATAATACTTTTAAGTGTTTTTTATTTTTCTCTTAATTGATCAGAAAGCATTTTTTATTTATATTCCACTATTTCTTTTGACTAGTGAAGAGGTATTTGTGCACCTAGAGCCTATGCAATTTTTCTGAAGTTGGGAGAAGTCTTGAAAAATTATGAAAAATACATTTTTCATTCTGAAATTCTGTAACATTTTATAAAATTAAGAGATAGGATACCTTTTTTGTCCTAATATATAAAGCATTTTTTGTTTTAGGTGTGTAAACTCTTAAGAAGAGAAACCATCATGTTTAGGGGACATATTAAAGCCATGATCAGATTTAAATTCATCATGTATCTCATGATGCTCCAGGGATTCCAAGAGTAGAAGCTGATGGGGCTAGTCTTCACTCCCATCCTGATAAAATGAACAATCATGATCATGAAAAATTTCGTACTAAAAACAGGGTTAAATTCTGTTAATATTCACAACAGTTGGGCAATAGGTGCAGCTGTTAAAGATTTCTCTTACATGCTCATTTCTTTTTAACATCATGACTAACTAATATGGAAAAGGAATATTTGAAATATTTGAAAAAGAAAAATCCTCAGTTGGTATAATTTGGCATAGTTTTGTCACTTTCTCGGTATATAAGCCATCTTTCAGGCTCATGGATCAATTTCTAGCACCTAAGTTAAACATGAAAAGGAGAAGCTGGTAGGAAAGATCACTAAGCAGCCTAACATAGGAGAGAAAATAGGGTCCTGCAGGAACCTGAGTTTGCATATGTAACACTTTCTCTTTATACTATAATTCTTAGAAGCGAGCCTAAACTTAGTGAAGCACAGATGTAAAGACAGATTGTGAGTACAACTGAATTTAATTCTTCTCAAATGAACTGCTCCAATGACTCATTTTATATATATTTTTTTTTAAAGAAATATATAAATCTATCTCAAATAAATACTAAAAAGCCTAGTTCACCTCTATTAAAAACAACAGTAAATTGTTTAACATTATTGGCAATTCAGTTTGTTTGTTTCAGTTTTTAAAAAGCAAAACCTGTTGCTTGGAGTTTGGGATTGGAATTGGTTAGATGTGTATTCATCCTGCCTAGACACCACATCTTGGAAACAGCATAATTGCAGCTGATTGAGTACATCCTACTGAAACAAAAAAATTATGTCAAGCTTCAAAGCTTTGTATTATGAACAAGACTGAAAAAGCCAAATGTATGTTCCCTGGATGCAAGGGAACATCAAAGCTATCCATGCAAGGGTTATAAAGTTATAACAGAGATTAAATCAAATCCAAGCCCAACCCTAAAATTTAAAGATGAATACAGACACTAAAGAGATTGTTCTCTCAAAAATTAAGGAATTAGAGAACAAAGGGATTTTTGAAATGCTATTTCTAATGGGCTAATAAACCAGAAATATTTAAAAGGAGGAACTATCCCAACCATGAGCTCTAGCAATCATAAAATGGAAGCTGGAACAAAAACTATTAGACTAAGAGGAGTCAAAGGAAAAAGATAGAGATATGGTTTCAAGGTGAAGGAAATTCACCACAAGGAGGTAAAACAGAAGGCTAGATGTTATCAGCATATATTTTTATGCCAGCTCCTAAAATAAGATCACAGGCTATTTTGTATTTATGTGTTTGTTCAAATACTTGGATTTGGTGATTTTTGTGTTGTTGTGGTTATTACATTTAATTGAGAATTTATTCCCATCATGCCCCAGTACAATCAGTAGAGATGCCATCTATATTAAACCAGAGCAAAACAACACAATTGTCATCTTCTCTCCTCTTTCCTCTCCCTTGTTTGTTAATTCTAGCATCCTTGACAACCAACACCACAATCTGTAAACAAGTTTTATTACAAACCAGCAAAGAGTTTAAAGTATGTTTGTCTCTAATCATGCAAGCTTTTATGTCTTTAATGATTCTTTGTGGTTTGATTGTAGCCTTAATTATTCATACTGTAAATACTTAATCATTGATCAGATTATTTAAATGCCACATTTCAGAACAATCAGTTAGTTTGGGGCATTCCTTTATCATATTTAATTTTTTACTTAAGTTTTATAGTATTGCTTTTGGAGCCCAATGGATATGTGATTCTTTTTAAACAGGCACATAACAAATGCCAACTAGAGAAAGCCATAGAATATATTACTAGTATGGGCTTTTGGATGAACAGCACTTGTTTGCACTTGTGGGATTTGCACTCATTTTCATGAACAAAGTGTCAGTTGTCAGAATACTGTCAAATATACAATAAGGTATACAGAATAACAGCATAGCAACTCTATTTATTCATTAAAATATTAATGAGGGGTTTTTTTGTCATCTGAAAAGCTCTGATAAGGAATGAAAAACAGCAATTAAGATGAAAATTATAAGTATAGCCAGTTAATGCACACACAAAATAACAATTCATGTCTTTAAAAAATATTTTTGTATGTGTATTAGCTAGGATAAAATATAGCATTCACTGATTTCATTGTAGCATTATATTTACATTATTAGTGTATTCTTGTTCTAAATTTATTTGCAGGATTTTTTTTTACTGTAAATAGCAAGTTTCGTATAACTATGGGAGAGAGCTTTAACTAATGCTTAAGAATATTTATACTGAAATTCTGAACCAATTTCTCCAGGTTTAAAGGATTAATCCTTTGTCCAACGCAGGCATATACTGAAGGATGACTCAAACTTTAAATATGATTACTCAAATATGCACTCCCTCATTCCAGCAGATAAATCCCACCATCTTTGTATGACATGCTTCTAAGCAAGGTACCTTCTCAGGATAATTGCTTCCCTTTTAGGCTGGTTTAATACAGCCTGGTTTTAGTGGGCGGGAGAAAAGTTGTTCGAAACTTCTACGTCCGGCACAGAGCCAATTGCTAAAAGCTCTGGCAATGGGCACGTTACTAGCCCAATTAGACAAGCTGGTAACGCCTCTGTGATGACATATTTAAGAAAGGAAACTGGAGGAAGCTCTCTTTCTTTCTCCTGAGGGGTGGTGAAGCAGCTGTCAGGGCCCATCCCGGCGGGAGAGGGAAGGGCTGCCGGGGGCCACGCGGCCAGAGGCCCCCTCGAGGCCGGGACAGTGAGGCTGGAGCCCCCTCGAGGCCAGGACCATGTGGCCGGAGCCCTCCTGAGGCCAGAGCCACCCGTGCGGTACCAGCGAGGACCACGTGGCCGGAGGCCGGCCTTGCGGTGCCAGCAGAGACTACATGGCCAGCAGCGAGAGACATGGAGAGCAATTCCCCGATGCAGAGCCCGGACAAGATCAGCCTCTCCACTGCAACTTACAGACACCAACTTTCTTCCAAGTCAGAGGAAAAGGAAAAGTGAGGAAAACCAACATGGCGGCACTGAGGTCATGAAAAAAAAAAAAGGAGAGGAAGGAGGAGCTCCAAGCACCCAAGCTGAGATTCTCCTGCAAGCTGTGGTGAGGACTATAATACAACAAACTGTTTCCCTACAATTCATGAAGTGCATGTGGGGTGCAGAGGTGCAGAGATCCACGCACAGCCCATGAAGAATTCTCATGCTGGAACGCGTGGATGCTGAAAAGCTGTAATCTAGTGAGGAACTCAAACAGAGAGAGATGACTCTTGCTTTTAGAGACAGAGGAAGAGAGCCTTCGCTTCCAAACTAGAACAGCTCATCCTTAAAAGACTAAACCCCATGAACTAAAATGACCCACACTAGGCAGTTGTGGGAAGACTGCTTGGCCCGTGGGAAGGATTCACATTGCAGCAGCTTTGGGCAGGGCTGTTGCTTGTGAAAGTTAAAATCACGCTAGAAAGGTTTGCAGAGAACTATCTCCCGTGGGAAGGATCCCACAGCACAGCAGAAGAAACTCTTTTCCTTAAGCATACTGAAAAAAGAATTTTAAGAAGTGAAGTGCTAACCAAAACTCCATGTTTTGTTTCCTTGCATGGTTGGTGGAAAGAGGGAGGGACTGGGGAACAAAGGCGTTCTGAAAGTTTGCTTTGGTTCTCATTACCCTTTTTACCTTTAATTCTGTAAATAAATCTTCTTTATACTGTTTAAGTTTTGAACCTGTTTTGCCTTGAAGTGGCTTTTTTTTCAATAATCCTTATCTCAACTTATGAAAATGAAGTTTCATTTCCCCTCCTGTGCTTAGCCATAGCAGAGGAAAATGAGTGAATAGTTTTTTGTGGGTGCCTGGTGCTTAGCCATCAAACTGCAACACCTTTGCAGACCCAAAGTAAGTTAAGATGAATTCTTAATAGCTTTAATTGATCTCTGCCTACACTCTCTCACTCTCATAATTTCTCTGGTTTTATTCCTAGTAACCTGATCATTTGAAAATTGAACAACAGTGTACTGGGAAACATTTCTGCTGTACAGGCAGGCAGCAGCAACACAAGGTTGGCAGCAACAGCTTTTTTGCATTTTTCCAACATTATTTGGATATTCACAAATTCAAGTTCTGTAGTGTATTGAAATATTCAATTCGGCTGACATTTGCAGAAATGCTACTTTAAATTGCCCTTCTTTCTGGGGTAGGTACATCAAATATATTGTAATGGAAATCTTCCATCCACTCTCCGTTAACAAGCCTGCAGGGATAATTTTCAGGACAGAAAAAGGTAAAAATATCCATTTATAAGAATAACTGAGGCATGATGACAATAATACAGTAATTTAAGTATTCTAGAAGTAGTAGGGTCCTACCCAGAATTTTCCACCCGACATCAAGGAGCAAGAGCTTGTAAGTATACCGATTCAGATTCTGATATGGCAGTATAGAAGTCTGTGAAAGTTTTCTTGAGAATCAGCAGCAGCTCTGTATTTTCCACAATATTCTGATATTAACCTGAAGCTCTTTGTGGAATTTTGACTCACAAGAGATTTGCTTGTGAAAGAGCCAATAAAAATTTTGTGGCACTTTGTGGTTACCTCCATTCCTCAGTTAGGGCACAGAAACCCTTATGTTTCTCCAATGCTTCTGCAGATTAAAGGTTTTAGAATTTCTTTGAATCCCATCAGTCTTCTAAAATCTCCATACTCATTTTTGCAAATATCAAGTTTACATCCAAACCAATCTAAATAAAACTAGCTTGGTCTTTAATATTTACTTTAATATTTATTGTATTTGTATTGTTGCCTGTAATGCCAAGAGACCCTTCTTTACTTTTCAGTAAGCTTATAAAAACACTTATTCTTTTTTCCTTATATATAATATCCCAACCAACATAGGTTACTCCAAAGCCTAAAGCAAATGTTGGTGGCTAATGGGAACACTGTTCTTGGAAGTTATCCTTTAAGATCATCAAGCTAGATACTGTTATTACTTATTTAAGAGACATTTTGGAAACACTGACTGACACTGAAAAGTAAAGAATGCATTCACATTTTTGGAACTAATGATAGTTTGTTTTATGCATGTTTTTAACACCAGTTGGAAATACTCATTCACTTGCAGATTAATAGTGGGATGCATTTAATATTTTATACTTCCCTCATGTTATTAGAGGCTAAGAACACAGAGACTTGCTTTAGGCTAGTTTGTTTAACCAGTGACAAATCTGCTATAATAAAATATGGATGTCCTCTGGAATTTTAGAAAGAAGAGATGGTTTTTCCCAGATGTACACAAGGTAATTACATGGGAAAATGAAAAGTCAAGTGGTTTCCTAGAAGATGCACCTTTAACTTCATACATTTTAAACTCTTGTTTCCACGTTCCCTGACTTCTGCGATCATGAGGAAGTCAATAATATCTGGATTTCTGTTTGTCACTGACAAATCAGCATTTTTTTTTGCCAAGTTTTCATTCACGTTCTGGCCAATAACAAATGCTGAAGATTTTTCTGACACTGGTATGGCTGTATTTGTAACGGTTGGTTTGGTCCAACATAAATGCAAATGAGTTGACATTTCTAGAGGCAATTGTCATCTCAGAAAAATCCAATATAGAAAAGTGTATAGGAGTATAAGTCACTGAAATGTTTAGTTTTTCTGTATTCCCTTTACAGGCTTGCTCTAAATTAAATACACCATGCTTTAAAAAAAATCCCAAATCAACACAATTAAATTCTTCAGGGATGCAGGCATGACTAACTGAAGAAGCCTTTTTTAATTGTAACTAATTGAAGATATCTTTTTTCATCTGTGGGGTTTCAAATTACAGCATCAGAGATGAAAAATATTTTTATCCTAATCACGATCCATGTTTTGTCCCACATGAAATTCAAATTCTTCCTGGGTTTCAATAATACAGTCTGAAAATAGTCCATTTTACTAATACTAAAAATTCTTTCCTTTTGATGAGAATAGGTTAATTTTACAAAGTATTTATCAATAACAAATTTTAAACATTTAAAAGTACCGCTAGACTCAAAACAGAAATAATCACTTTTTGCTGCTAATGAAATGTGGAGGTTTGGTTTTGGGCTGGGTTGAAACCAAATTTTTTGCAAATGATAGAATTTGCTCAGAGGTAGAAATTTTATTTCTCAGTGACCTCAAGCAAGGATATAAAACTCTCTCTCCAATGCTCTAGTTGTTTGGCTTGCAAGTCACCACTAATATGTTATGTAATCAAGCTGAAATTCCCAGCATCCACCACTTTCAGTCTTTTTAACCACAGACAAAGACATTGTAGATAAATATCCTTTGCACTGCATATTTAGAGTTGCTATTATTAATTTTCTGGTGTATTAAGACCCATTCTGTAAACAATGTAAATTGAACATCAATATTGTATTTAAATTCTGTCCTTACTGAAACGGATAGAGAGGTGCATCAAAGGTAGGAATGGCACTGAGGTACCCAACTAAAGTACATTTTGGTGGGCATTAGTCAGAATTAGTCACTTGCATATTTTTTGACGATCTGGGTCTAAATTCACACACATTTGCTGGTTTTGAAGAACTTCTCATTCCCTAGCAATGTGGCTACATGAAAATTATTCTGGAACATGCTGGAATATATAGGTCAACAACTGTGTTGCAGATGGCCACACAGCACTCTGGAACAAACCCACAACCCCTTCCATGTATACATACAGGACTTAATACCACCTTCTTTTCTTGGCCTGAAATCAAACTGAATTTTGCACCATTCTTCCGCCATCTAATTTCTTAGATTAGTAGAAAGTTATTGTGTGACCTTGTATCTTGATATACAGCCCATCTGTAAAGTCTGAGATAAGTTTAGCATCAGAGAGGGCAATACACATCACCTAAAAGTGAGGAGCTTGTTCCATGCACAAGCCTGGTTGCATGCTGCTCTGCCTGAGGCGCCCTGCCAGCTGCAGAGAGGCCACACTGACACACTCCGGACCGATGGTCAGCACACTGCTACCACTGCACAGGCTCAGCAGTGCAAAGGGACCTGTAACTGCATCCCAACACTCTGCAAATCCACTGCACAGATGAACTGCAACAAATGTCCTTTGCATTCAGAAGAAGTAAATGACAACTAAGGTCTCCTGGCTGGTTTTGAAGGAACTGAAAACCAAGCCACATGTCTAGATTTGCTCCACTAACCTGATTGCCATTTAATGATCTTTTGAAAGCTAAGGAAGCATTCTTCTCTTCAGTTTACTTTTCATTTTATATGCATTACAGTGATGGAGTAAAGTCCTCTGAGATCAGCTGAAGAAACTTACTGCATAAATGTATTTTAAAGTGTATGAATTTCCAGATGGTATCCAACTTTGTGCCGGCAACCCACAACAGACAAGGGTTACTGCAAGACACCATTCTCAGTAGTTTCCTTTCATTCAAAGTTGTTGTACTATGGTAACTGCTCTTCTACTTCTCTTTCACCATATTCTCTGACAGCATCTCTAACTTGGAAACTATTCTCTTGTGCTAAAAAAACCCAGAAAAAAACCTCCAAACCCTATGCTGACTCCAGTTTTGCTAATGCATATAAAATAAAATAACTTTCTGTCAAAGCATGAGAAGGGTTTTTTCCTTCCTCTTTTCTATTCTCCAAGTAGCTCGTCCAAAAAATATTATTTTTAGACAGACAGATTTTTAGATGAGTGCACTTTGCATTCATTTAACACAAAAAATAATGGAGGGATTTGCTACAAGCTGAGATAATATTAAAAGCTTTTAGCATATCCTTGTAAGAAGCTTCAAACCCGTTGGGTATACTATGATGATCACTGTTCACTCAGTAGTCACTGCCTTTAGCTCATGAATAAAGTAATGCCCTGAAATATTCTCAAGGGCCTCATTGCATTTCTGGCCATGAAGTCTACAGTACTTATCCCAGTGCCTCCCATCTCTCATCTTTTAACAATCTTAATAAATGTCTTAGAAAACCAGGATGAACTGCTCCACTTTCCAAAGAAAGAAACAGAAAAAGGAAAGGGACAAAATATAATAGTGTAACGTGATAATCATGCATTTCTTGGTATGTTAAATGTGTTTGCATTAACAGAGCCAGGTGTTGGAGACATGAGGTATGAAAGTCAATTATGCTTGGCTTGAGGTATCAGAGACTAGGAAAGAAAAGGATCAGATTGCCATTCATCCGACATTGAATTGACTACCATAGTGAAATATTTGGCTCAGACCTTATCATAGATGTTTACTAAAAAAACAAACTAACCCAACTTTCCAGACTACCTTAGGAGTAATTTCCATATAGCTGACCTGAGACCAAATCCAACACCATTTTTAACTGCTTAAAAGTTAACTTGCATCAGAAGTAAATTTCTTAAATTCTGTGATGACATCCACAGCCTAAAGTTAGTTTATAAAAACAAGGCTAATTTTCTATAAAACACATAACATATAAATTCAGAACTTACTTGCCCTCACTTTTATCTTTACCACTGAAATCAGACAGGTACCTACAAAGGGCAATTTAGTCCCCCTAGGATCTGACTCACATTGCAGAAGCAGATATTCCTCTTTACTCACTACAGACAATACCTTAGGATTGGTATAAGGAATGTCAGGTAAATTATACGTAAAGCATGTGGAAAGATATACATATGCTTAAAGGATTTCATGTCTACTGGCTGGTATTCTGAGTCGGGACTTATCTATAAACCCCAAAACAAAGCAGATGATACCACAGTAGAAATTAAATTAAATTAAATCCTGCCACCCTTAAGGATGAAAAAACTACTCTGTGCATGAGGAAAACTCTTATATTATGACAGCAATTAGCAGCAGCTGATAGAAGCAGTGTTAAGTTTTTGCGGATGAGACGGCAAGAAGATACTCAGATCTTGTCCCATGGAAGTAGGTGGATTAACAAAAGAATGGTGACATTTAATGATTAAAACTATTTTTAAAGTAGTTTTTGTCTTTCTCTCTGGAGAAATTGTAAAACCAAGTTGATTTTTTAAAATAAAAGTGTGAAAGAAAATCAGCCTGCATGTCAATGTTTTAATGAAAACGTAAGGTTTTCTTCAAAAGGTAAAAAGGAAAATCAAATTCTAGTAGCTTCACCCACCATCTTTCATTTGTAAGCAGACTTGGCAGAGTCATTAATCTATCATTAATGTCATGTTCAGAGGTCACATTATTAAAAAGAGGGCCAAGAAAATAGAATGAGACCAGTAAATGCCTGTTTTTACTGTGCCAAAACTTGAAGTCTCACAGCATTCTACTGGGAAAAGGTTGGTCTCAGACTTCAGCCAGTCTTTAATGTTTTAATATTCTTTAATGAAGTAAGGATCATTTCAAACTGTATTTAAGGTGACAGTGCTTTAAAATATGCTGGAAAGTACTACAGCATTTAACGAGGCAGATGTACATTCTTCATGCAATCCAACATTGCTTTCAGGACCAGCTGAACTTTTATCATTACATTATTTTATCATTACATTATTTTATCATTACATATTTCCTTCAATGAAAATGTTTCATGTGTGTAAACATTTTCTTAATATATATACTATTACACCACTATAGTATTTAATTTGTAAAAATATCGTCTTCTGTTTTTGTAATGTTTCCCTAGCCTGGTAAAGAATGACAGATAAACTAAAATGTATTTATTAGCCCATTCTTTTTTCTTTCTCATTTTATTGACTGTCATCAGAATATTAGGAGGTCCTACACATTTACACTGAGTAAGAAAGACCAATATGATTGTCATCTTATGCAGTAGCAAAAAACTTCCATCAAAATGATGAATTCAAACAAATACTTCACTTTGAGATCAAGTTATATTAATAAGCGACTTTTAGATTCAATTCTCTGCCCCAGTTATCTTAATAGCCAGTCCATATTTATAGTCATTGCAGCAAAAATTGTTCAATTTATACTTCTGCAAATTCATGAACATTTACACTTCAGGAAGTTTTTAGAAAATCAGATCACACTAATAAGTAAGGCACAGTTCCTTGGTTTAGCCAGTTATGGCCTAGTTTCTCCACAAAATGATCATAATGACCCAATTTTCTTTAAAATAGAAAACCACAATGACTTCTTCCTTCATGTGGATTTTCCTCTAAGGATTACTGTATTTGTCTTTCATATAAAACACACGCTTCTTGTAATCAAATAATATTACAACAATTGCTAAAAAAAAATCTTCTGTTTATAATTTAATATAACAAGAACTTATCAGACTGTATGCTATAACAATTATAAAGCATTCCTATAGCCATCACTATATGTAAATATGTTCGGCTTGCTGATAAAAGTGTTTTATAATTAAAAGCTCCTATAATATATTTTGCCATTATATTTGACACATTAGGAATAGCCCTACAATCACCATAAAATTATCTGTTGTAGTGGGAAGTTTGCTTTCAAAGCTCATTATAAGTTTTTAAAATATATATTAGATGCCATATTTCAGTTTCATTTTAAAGACACTACTTGAAAACATAAATCAGACTTTTATCTAAATTTGTCTAGAACTTAGTAATGTTATAAACAGCTCTGAAGAGAACTGTGATTGAATGAGTTTGGAGGAGGATCAGTTTACTTCAGCTAGCATAAATCCATGAAATATCATCAGTTGGCTCATTTTGTCATGTTGAGTGCATTTACTCTACAGGCTTAATAGCACTTTATGCTATTGTTTACAGCCTGATGTTACTCCACTTTTAGGCCGTATGATACCATTTTCAGACACTTCTATTCATCAAGCCTTCAAGAAGATATATGTCAAAACCAGCAGCAGCAAAGATGCCAGTGCTAAAACTAGGCAAATGTTTTCACATACAGAGAAACAGCAGAAGAAAGAACAGGCATACTTATTTTTACTCAGTTCATCTTTCAGGAACATTTTCAATGAGAAAGAAAATATCCAGCAAATCTTTAGATATGAGGCATACACACCACCAATTGATACTATTAAAAAAGGCACTCTTTTTCTTCTTGACACAGTTTAAAGTCATACACGTTTTCTTGGCCATTACTACTGAAATCACTGCAATATAAATGCTTTGACTCTGTTTACATATTATTTGTGCAGCTGAGCACACCTAAATAACCTCTCAGCAGGCCATCCGAGCCTTTGCAGGTGGAAGCGGCATGAGGAAATGGCCAGTGGGAGGGAGGTACAGCTCGTTACATGTGTGACTACTCCAGAAATCACACCTTCACAGATGGCATGCAAAGGAAGCAATTTTGTATGACCTCTAAGGTAGAGAAAACAATTGCGGTCCTGTTAATAACCAAAATAATAATTTAAAAAAATGTTCAAAGGCTTGGTTTAGCTATTTGACTGACAGAGAAACTAATCCAAATGTTTTGGTCCTCAGGACACTGAAGAGAAAGGCCTAGAGATACAGTGCTAAGATAATAAAAACTGTTTCTAATAACTTCTGGCATATCTTTTCCTTGAACAGTGTTTGTTTGTGTCTGTACTTCACTAATGCGTCAATTCATAGCATTTTCAATACTTTCTGTTACTACTCTCCACCTCATAAAGAAGAGAGTAGAATTGAAGAAAGTTTAAGCAGAACAGTAGAGAAAGTAAAAAATATATAGTTCTTTATAAAAAAGGAAGGATTCAGTTTCTAAAATTAAATAACTGAAAGGGAAATTGTATAGGTCCTCGAAATTGTGAATAACACAAGATAAGAGATGGTGATCAACTGTTTGTACCTTCTTGCAAATTTGGAGCAATGGAGCATTGGATGAAGCTGATAGAATAGGCAATTTGCAATAGAAATTATTCTCCATATAACAGCTCATTGAGCTATCTATCTCCTTTCAAAAAAATGTGTTGGGAGCTAAAGGTCTGTTTTGGTAACACATGGCAAGGATATCTCCTTGGTTATAGAGTTTTGAGCACCATAGTCATGCTAGAGCTCAGAGAGCCCCAGAACTGAAAATAGCTGGAGTCTGGGAAATAACATTAAATGGGTGGATCATCTGTGAGCGCTGGCTTTTGTACTCTTCTCTAGCCATCTGCTTTTGTCCATTATCAGGGTAAATAGGCTGGATCATTTTTTGTGGTGGTTTTGGGTTAGTTTGTTTGTCTGTTTGTTTGTTTTGCCTGATACAGGGTATATGACTATTCTTACAGTTTTTAAGCTTTCATTTTGTTTTTTAATGAAAAGGAAGAGGGTGAAACCCATTTTTGTTTGGACCTTTCTACGTTCCTCTAACAAGTATGCAATTTAGAGCTAGTCTGATTCCCAGTTACCTATGACTCATTTTAGAGAGCTCTCAAAAAGGTTTTCAAAGGAAAAATAAAACACCACATCTTCAAACAAGTCTCTCAGAAAAACATTCTGGTCATTTTACAGGAGTTAGACTTACTCAGTCTTCATTAAAGAGGAATACAATTGGCTTAAGCAACATTCTGGATTTTTGGTTTAAGGGTATAATTCACAATTTAGAGTATCAGTGAGGTAGAAGGTTTCTATCCACTGCTTTAAAATTAGTCTTCCAAAATAGATCACTCCAGGCATATCCAACAATCGAAGTTTATTTTCTTAATAAAATAAAATTAAGGAATTTTTTTTTACAAGACTGTGGCACAGGACACAGAAAGATCAGAGCTCCTGTGTAATATAGATGGACTAGAAGCAGCTTCTTAGAGAGAGAACAAACTTGAAAGCTAAGAAAGGTTTTATAACGAGATACATCAGAGGATAGAGAACAGTAGCTTGTGGATGGAGTTCAAATTGTTAGAGGTGAAAATCCTGTGTAGGATATCTGTCCTTCACAGTTAGTCTGGCAATTATCACAGTCTTTGACATGATGAAATTAAGACAGAAGGGAAAGGCCTGTCTCAAATTCCAGTAGTCTGTGTGTCTCATTTCAAGTATGAAAATATTTAAACCATTTCAAAAATTGTTTCATTTAAGATTCCAATAACAACTGGAATAAATACTCAGTAAGATTTCAGTTTCTATCAAATAATTATGGCTGGTTCAGAATATATTGCAAGTTTGATTCTATGAATTGTTTATCTAGAAGACTTTTTACTTTAATATGCTTTCTAAAAATTCAGAAAAGCTTTCCAGCATGGTCATTTTCAAAGCTAATGAATTTTAATAGTGATGGTTTCCCACCAACAAAAGTGATTTAATAAATAATTCAAGATTTCCTTGTTAGATGAAATCTAGATGGAATCTTACAAATGACATTTAGATTTCATAAAGGTTTCAGAAATGTTTCTGATCTTAATAGGCTCCATGGATTTTAAGAGACACATTTCTTTGTTATTATCAGCCTAATCTTGAAGGTCTGAGGGAAGGTTTACCTGCATTAATTTCTCTGGGATTGTTCACAATTTCTTTGCAGCCTGGACCCCAAATTTCTGCATTGCGTCTGATAAAAAAACCCCATGCTTATGAAATTCTGTGTGTGTTACATAAGCTCAGAGTTGGCCATAGGACAGGCCTTACTAAGCAGAGTGTTCCTTTTCTCACTTTTATGCTCTTCACATCAGAGTTATCGCAATTGCTCCGACATACACTCTTTAAGAAAAGTGAGCACTTATGATTCCATAGCTCCCTGTCTTTATAATTCTTGTTTCATCAGTGTGCTGCAGCAGACAAAAAGAGCACTCTGTTAAATTGTGGAGATAAACCAGTATGCTGACAGCTGGTGGGACAGCCTCACTAGACAGAGAGGCTGTGATAATTAGAGTGGGGTCTGAAATCTCTGAATCCCCTCTGAAAGCTGATCTGGATGATCTGCATATGAAATGTAGCTTTTCTGTTTCACTGGAATCTCTTTCCACCCTGTACTTGGAGAAAGAAGGAACTGATTATCTGAGGTAACATTAAAAATTACTGTCTGATTTCATATGTTTACCTTATTTCACCCTATTTTTTTCCTGATATTTCATATCCTTTACTCTTCACCCTGGTAACAGCACTCCAAAGCTTGTTTGAATATTTAAAGAAAGAAATATCTTTTGAATAATGAAATCAACTCTTCTAATTCTTTTTCTCCCAAGACTCCAGATTATCTTACTATAGATTTTCTTCTCTCCCAAATGGCATGGAAATTGAAGCCTGACAGAAGAAATGAGGACTTAACCTTTCTTTTTAATCTCCCTGTAAGTACAAAAAATGTCCTTATCTCTGGCTCTGGAAACACTTTCTTCTGTTTTTCTTTGGAGATGAAGAGTTACCAAAAAGTAGTCAACTTTACTCATGAAATATGAAAATATTACTAAAGGACTTTTATGAAGGTGAAAAGTATCAACAAAAATACTGTGTCTTTTTTAAGATTTTGCGTTACATGCTGCTAGCTCTTCTGAAGTAGCAAAGTCAGCCATGCAAGAAACATATCCTGTGGATTTCACATAGATAGAGATGACTGAGGAACATATTGTCATTTAATGTGCTAAAGCATTTCTGCCTGTAAAGTACTCTTCATTTTATTATTATGAAACTGATAAAATCCCTAAAAGAAACGGGTTTTTTATAATATGCAAATATCACTAATTTCAAATAATTATTTCCCAAAACACTCACCTGATAAAACTCTATCTACAAATAGTTACACTAGTGTGCATTGTCTTTCTTTTCATCCACTCTACTCCCATGTTACATTTTTTTCCCCCTGCTGAGCAATTTTTTTCACCTTGTTCTTTTTAGACATCATCATCTAGTTTTAGTACGAGAGTTTAGATCAATCAACTAGAACTATCAGATTTTGCCAGAAGAAGCTGATTGCCTTGAGGATGGCAGGTGATATTTTTCAATCTAATTGGAGCACAGCAGTGCAAGAAAGCTGAATCTGCCTATGGATCTGCTGAAGCCCTCTCAGTGTTAGGAGAGGAAGATTAAGGCTTAAACCAGAAGTTCACAGAGTAAACAGCTGTGCAACTTTATGACATTACTGTCAGCCACTAATTTGCTGTATTTCCTGTCTTCCAAAAGTTATTCCACACAGAGCTTGTTGCAAGCAAATTTTCATGAGCGCCCTCAATTAAAATAAGCTGTGGTAGATTGTTCATTTGAATCGATGCTTTAAATGAACTTGCTGAACTGACATCCAACTGGAAAGAAGCAACAAAATTCTGGAGGAATTTTCAGCATTTCAACAGGGATGCAGAAGATGTCATCTCTACCTGCTGGCTTTAAGAAGAAGCTTACCCCCAGCAGTGCCAGGGTTTTGTGCATGGCTTGTGCAGAAGACAACCGAAAACCTAGTATGGCAGTGAAAACTCTCCTTTAGAAGTGACAGTAGTACATTTAAATTTTTCAGCCTAAGCAGAGAACTGAACTTGATTTCTCCCTCTAATTTTCTTCTGGGACTCTTAGACAGCAGGGAAGCTGGATCTGAGCACTTTTATACAGTAAAGAAAACACTTACACTAAGCTCGTGATTCTACACAGAACCTTGGAATCAAAACACCTAAAGATGAGGTATGCCAGCAGCTAAATTCTAGGAGCTTAATATCTTCATTGTATCTGGTTTTTTAAACCCTAATTTTTTATTCCTCTGAAGTTTCTGGATATTCCCAGAGAGGAATGAAATGGAGAGAGAAAGATATCAGAAGAGAAAGGGCACAATCTTGCAAACATATGTTATGTCTGCGAGACATATGCTATGTGGTAAATACATAACTTCATCTGAAGAAGCTACATCCTACTGGCTACAGACAGCATTTCCCAGTGTTAAGGGCTATTCAGAACCCCCCTCTAACCACTATAGACATTTATGCCTATGCCATAAAGATGGAGGTTTTCTAAATATTAAACTACTAAAATTTCATTACCATCTCAATGACGAAGATTTATTCACTGGTTTTCCGCAAGGACTTCAGCCATTGAACGAAGATACTTCTCAAAGGAGAAGTTTTCAATGGGCTCATGCTCTCAGATAAAGCTTAATGCATTTTTTCTTACATAATAGACATAAAATGAAATAAAGTGCATTACTCTAAGAAGTTTCATCTCTGCAGACCATGACATTTCTTAGATTTCTCAAAAGGAAAATTTCTTTCCAGTGGAGGATGTGAAAAGTGTATCTGTCCTATCACTGTAGTTTAAATTGGATGAATGTCATACCAAATCATGAAAAAACTGGCACTGGAAGTAGATCACCCTTTTTTTTTTTTTTTGGCAAGTTAAGGACTAGCACACAGAATGACACGGAAATACAGCAGAGGGTAAAGAGTTGAAACAGTCCGTGAAGACTTGTTGATAATGTTAGCTGATCTGACCTACCCTGTTTCGACCTTCAATTCTTTGTGTTAATCTCTAAGCTACCTTACTTCTGCTTTAATTATGACATTCAAGAAGAAAACTTGTTCAAAAAAGGAACAAAAATACCTTTGTGCTTTTACATACATACATTTAATGGCAGAGTCATAGCCTACAAAGTCTCCTGTTGCTATTTTTAAAGCACAGTATATTTGATAGGGTATATGACATTTTATACCTGGTCCTCATAAATACCTAAGATTTCCAAACAAAAAATTTCAATCTGGTAAAATAATTCTTTGCTTAGATCAAACAGAAGGACTCAATCCTACAAATCTAATGTCAGTTATGTAACCTAGGATCACAAACACAAATAGGTTTAGGCTTCTAAATTGGGAATTTAGTTAACTACACCTAAAGTCCTGACCCTCAGCTGTCACCTTTTGGTTGTGACCTTCTGAAGGTTCCCAGCACCTTCAGATTTCCCTTCTGTGTTCCCATGAGGTGTCTCAGGTTTTAGAGAAGTGGGTAATTCTCACATGCTCTTGCCTTATTGTTCCCTGTCCCTGTAGCTTCATGCTGGACAGGCCTGACCTGTTTGTACAAGCAGGATAACAGAGACAAGAGCAGGTCAGGAGCATTGACAAAACCCACCAGTGGGTGTGCTCGCATCAGCAAACAGGGCTTCTCCACATGAACCATGAGAATAAAGAGATGACAACTGTCAGGAGTAATGAGTACTAAGATGACTGAGATTTTTAATGGCAAGTCTTACTTTGCCAGAGTAAAATGAGCGTAAATTATTTTGAAAATGCAAATTAGGCTGATATGCCTCTGACCTTTCCCTTATGTGTGCACACATGGCCAAAAAAACCAAGGCTTTCCAATACTTTGATGTCAATTCACTGTCAATAAATCACCTGAGAAAGGAAAGGTGAACATTTCATTCTTATGCTGTTCCTGTCTCAGATAATTTTGTGGTATATTGGTTATTTTCACCCTGCCAGACACCTAGTATCAGTTTTGCTTGAAGTGCAGGAAGCTTAAAAATTTCAAGGTGCACTTTTCTTCTTTCATATAGGTTTTTTTAAACAATGACAAATGCATAGCAAGACTCTCTTTGGCTCTTGTAAGTTCACTAATAAACCAGATGTGCTATGAATTAGTCCTTAGGGCCTAATATGCAAATATTGATGGTGCTGATAATCACTGGGCCCTACTTTTTATAATTGTTTTTACCTTCATTATCTTCTATTATGTCCCATAAGAAATCCATTTTCCACTATGATATCTGATGCATGCAACACAGCACATATCAAGGGTTCAATGGTCTGCCTTTTGAACAATTGAATTTAATCTCCTTTATGATTCTTAGGAAGGACCAGAAGATAATAAGAACATGACAGTAGAAGAGTCAATGATCATTTTCAGCCACTGAAACCTAATACAGAGGCTAACTGGTCCCTTGAAGCATGTCCACCAATCTATGATGTACACACAAGGTATTTCATCATAAATATTCTCAATAGTGGTTTCCTAGTTGTAGGATTAAGAAAATTTTTGCCATAATTATATTATAAAAAAACACAGCACAGATTATCAACAGCAGAACTCTGTCCAAATGCTGTTGAGTCCTGCTGCAAAGAGATGCTATTCAAGTATTTAGGTTAATTCCCAAATGATATCTTTGTAAAAAGGAGATAATAAATTATTATCATCTGCAAAGTAAACTTCATTATTGCATGAACATTCTCCCTCCTTTCAAATATTCTTCTGTCTTATTCTTTTCTATTTTTCCCTCAGCTGCTAAAATTACGGCCTAATCCACCCACATATTTGCCTCTACAGGCCTTTTGTCCTGTACACTGTCTTTACAGAGATGAAGTGATTATGCACAAATAATTGAAAATAATTGACAGGTCTCGCTCTGGCCTTACAGTGTAAGTCTGCTGCCACCTATAGATAAATCACAATATTTGCAAGCAGAAGCGATGCATCATTTGATAAAGATTGTGAGGGGAGCAGTGCTGCTGCTATAGGGACCTTCTGTGGCAGAAAAGATTAGTGGCTGACTGCACTACTGGGAATACTGTACAAAGTGTTATCAGTTCTCTGGTTGATAAATGAATCTGCCTACCACGTCAGTGGTAGGTACCACTTGGTAATAGCAGTGATAATGTGCAATAGGCAAAGAGTAAATAAAAACAGAGAAAAAAGAGAGGAGGTCATGTTTCAGGGATGAGATTTTTGTTTTCTCTCTCAGAAACAGCAAGTTCACATTAAGGGTTATCCAACATACATACATTATTAACTGGGGACAGCAAAAGAGGACAGGACAGAACAGGGAATGTGATAACAAAGGCTATGTGTCAAATTCTTGTTCATCTGCCTTTAGGGAGCACTTTTACTTATATCATCTCAAGACTTCAAGTGCATCACAGGACTTTGAAAAATAGGGATTCTTGGGTTTTATTCATTGTATATTATAGTTATTTTCTCATTGCAAAGTTTCTGACAGGACAAGTTTGACAACATCTTAAAAATAATCGCAATACTCAGAGCTTTCAATATTTATGAACATGAGATAATCAAGTCTTACTTTTAATCCACTAAAGAATTCCATTAGCAAGAATTAAAGCAAAAAAAATTAAGCTCCTGACTAATTACTTCAAAATCATCTACTTCAAGCAACCAGGAGATCATTTCATCCCACCTTCTGGTAACCTAAGTAAAAGCATTCTTTATGGTTATTTTGTGATTGGTGAGACATGACTGAAACTGGCAAGTGAAATACCTGCCTTTAGTCTACGGTTAGAGAAAAAAAACAACACAGAGACTTTTTGGGATTTTGGTTTCTTTCCTTTTAATCAACAGTTCCTAAAGTTCCTTTTTATTATTATTATTTCGAAGAAAAAAAGTGGCAGAATTACAGCCGTAATCCAAAACATAAATCCCATGCCAATCTGAATAGATGGGGATTCAGTAAGGGAGCCTGTAAAAAAAATGGTAACTGTAGATGTGGGATTTGGTGTTAGAACACACTGGGTACTGGAAAAACAGAAAAGCAAAGGAAGGCAAACACTTTCTAGAGAAGAATTCACATAGTACATTCCTGAGATAATTCTGGCCAGATTTCAAAAAATAATAGCTAGAATAATTAAAGAAAAAAAACAAAACAAAGCAAAAAAACCTTTCCAGTCTTGGACTGCTGATATTTTAGAAATAAAATTCCTTGTATTCCTTGGAAACAGATATTATTGCATCGAGGAACTGCCTTTATGTAAATTATTTTCAAATGTCCATTGACCAATACCCTTCAGTCTGTTCAGTGCAGTTAAGTGAGGTACAATCACAATTACAAACTTGAGTAAATACTTGGCCGTTACCAAAAAACCCCATCAGATTATTAATAACACAAGCTCTTCCTATTAATTTTGCCACATGATATGTACTAGAACAAGCTGTAATGGTAGGATGAAAGTCTTAAAGAGCATGATAAAGACCTAAGTCTGAACACAGTAGCTGTAGGGTACTGTATTTCATTCCAGATCTGCTGTTCCTAGTTCTTTTTGACATCCTGTAATACTGAGAACCGAGAAAAATAGAGCAATAACCCAAATGCAAATCATTTTGGGGCTGAAGAAGATTCATCCTCTTTAATTCATTTTTATTGCATGCAAATGACTCAACTTTAGCACACTGGCTTCTCTTTTTCGTGACAACCAATCTTCCTTTTTCAAGTCAGTTATTTCTCTTGAATAATAAATATGGACTAGGGGTTAATAGCTGTATTGGAACAGAGCACCTGAGACAATTGGTTCCTATGACAACCAAACTCATTTATTAATACATTTTACTTATTTTCCCCTTCTATTCCAAATGAATGTATTAGAGATTAGAGAACCTTAAAATATCTTACAGAAAATTCTTGCAGCCATGCCTTTCAGATAGGACATCATGGACTTTATACATAATCAATGATTTCTATCACCTGAAAATTAATTTTTAAAATGGCCAAACATGTGCTTCACAGAGACTGTTTGGGGATCTCACTTTGACACCATTCATACTTTGAATTCAGATGTTGTCCATAAGGCAGACAGGCTTTGTAAGTCTTCATATATTTTGTAAAACTATTTTATTTATAAGTAAGAAGACAATGTCCTGGCTCTTTTTGCTGCAGAGATACACTGAGCAAGCAAACAGAAAGTACATCTGAGGAAAAGCAGCATCTCATACTTGGATTGAAATCCTGGGAGGCACAATACTTGCCTGCTGGTTGAACTTTGGAGTGTTCCTGACTGCCACTGACTTCCTATGGTCTTTGAAATTAATCAAATTTCTGTACTGTGATAATTATTATAAGCTGTCAGCACACTAGTCATAGGCATCTTAAAATTTTACTTCACTGAGTTACATAACCTGCTCCAGAACACGACTCCAGTGAAGCGATTAATGTTTCTAGAAAAAGTACTTGACAATGTTTTATGTAAAACTCTTCCTTTTACCATGGTTTTCTGCTTGTATGTTTTTTTCCTCTCTTTCATTTAAAATAAATAAGCCCAGTATCCTGGGAGTTTCAGCAAATGCCACCACCTTCCAGCTGTACACCCTCTAACCATAAATGTTACTCCTGTCCTGATGCATGCACACTGTATAAACTAATCACATGAATGGAATTGTCTTGAATTTAAATAATGGGATTTCTGTGTAAATAAACTCATCAGAAAGGCCTGAATGACATTTTCTCTTGTCTTCTCTTGCAAGGAATTTTTGCAAGAATGTAAGACTCTGCATCCTATTTTATTTTAAAATTAAAATTATCCATCTGTAAAGATACTGCCCTGCACCTTGTAATAAAAAGGAATGAGTGGATGAGGATACCTTGTACTCTACCTGCCTGTTTTTCTTTCTATTCCCTCACTGGAAAGCAGGAAAGCTGAAAAGCTCTATCCTACTGTCACTCTCCTCATTCATCTGTCTCACATGCACATATAGCAGTGTTCCTGTCAGAAAACAAAGTGGTTACTGATCTGCTTCAATTTCCCCAACTGAACGTCGTGTTCCACGCTGAAAGTGGCTTGACTGTGTTCATCTGTCTCTGGCCCTTTCATCTACTGCTAGGAGAAGAGGGAATGAGAGAGAGCTCACTGATTTCTTCCACGCCTTTCCTCCTCTTCCTCCTATTTCTCTGTAGCCAGAATTGGAAATCCACTGCTCAGAGGGCTGAACTGCACTGGAGTCTGAGCAAACCAGACTCTGCTGCAGTGTAGTCAGCATATGCAAACATTGCCAAAGCATTTCAAAGGACAGAGTACCTCAGAGTTTCTCAGAGGTGCATCAAATCCTCTCAGGATAACATTAGAGTCAGTTTGAGGTTGGTGCGTCTCTGCCTCCCCTGGCCTTGCTCTCTCTCAGCAGCAGGCAAGGGGCAGGCTCTAACTCCTGCCTTTATCTCAGTGTTTGTCTCATTCCCCTGTCATGGGGACTTGAGCTTAAGAAAGTCTTTCTAGAAACAGATAAAACACTAATGTGAGAAGAAATGTGTCACTTCTCGGAGAAGTGTGTGTAGGTGTCAGTGTGGCAATATTTCAGCAGGGTTCCTGTTTGGTTGGGCTTCATTGCAGAGGTGTTGCCTGTAAGCAGAAGAGGAGGAGCATTGGAAAAGCAGGAATGTACCTTTTCTGGAAACTATACGTGACGGTGGTCAGGTCACCTCTCTACCTAAAATATAGCCTATGTCACAGCGGGGCTATAAATTCAATACTAGAGGGGTATGACTGCAGTGGTTTATTCTGCTGAAAGAAAAGCAGAAGCAACACTTGTCATCAGATCTGGATAGATGAGTAGCACACAGCATAGCCATCCTGTGCTGATGAGTGCTGTGGGCTTGCCAAAGCCACAGCTTTCTACTATGACAAAAACCAGACAGCAATAACACAGAACATCCCCAAATGCAGTTCTTGTAATGCACTGTGCATTTGGCAGAATTTAGTAAAAAAAAAAACCAACCCAGTTTGCATACATACAGCCTAGAGAGCGTCCTTCTCTGTAGCACATAATATTCTTCCTCACTTCAACATCTGACTCAGGCTCACAAATTCTCCAATGCTGTCACCAGTCATAACTCAAAGATTTTTTTCCTTCTATTCAAATAAGAAGTCTGAATGAAACTGCAAAGATGCTGTTGCAGACACACTGATAGTATTAACTGCAGTCAAAATATTTTCTGTATGACAAATTGGCATAATTGATTCTCCTGTTTTCCATATTCCGCATCCTTGTTTTTATACCACCTGTTCTTACCAGCAGCTCATTCTGGCCCCGATCCTGAGGGGAAGGCTCCCCTGGCTATTTCACTCACTTAGGTAGATGTTTCCATAAATGCAGAAGTCTATTTATGCTGAGCTTCTTATGGGACTGGAACCATTTTTGCTACAAAAACTAGTACTAGCATACATGCTCCATCTTTCTGCTTCTTTATTTCTGCTTGAATGCTCTGAATAGCAGAACACAGGTAATGGACACAAACTGAACATGCTTTTTTGACTCTGGCCTGCTTTTGTTCAGATATCAATAGCAAATCAGTCTAACATTGCTTATCCTAAATACCCATCATCACCAATTGAAAGCTGGCCTTGGACTGTTATCTCTAAATTTCCAGCTAATGTCTACCTCAAATATAACTACACAGGAAAAGTTTGGATGCAAACTCCTTGAGCCACCTTTATAATGTAAATCACTAAGTGAAGTAAGTGAAGGACAGTTCACAGCTGAGTGGCAATTATACTGTAACTCTTTGAAAGGAGGGCTTAGGAAAGACTTTCCTATGCCATCCTTTCAAAGAGTTTTTAAACCAAAAGACTGGTATATTTTTAATTCTACAGATTGCTTTACAGGTCTCACATTGCAGGGTGCTCATTCACTCAGGTTCACTATGATATCGTGTCTGCACACAGACAACTACACAGAAAGCTGGTTTTCAGACCCTTAGATTGTGTGAATTTTTGTGTCCCTTTTGTCAGTTACTACTTTTAAACAGTTCAATTAAAATTTAGACTAAATATAGGAAATCTAAAAATAATCTGTCACATAAAAGAAAAATTAAATGCTATATAAAACAACAAAAAGTATTTGGAAATACTTCAGAGATAAAGCTAAGCAAAGGAAGTTCAAAAGTCTGCAAGAGAAAGTTTTGCCACACCAGATGTTTACCAGTCCTATGAAGCCTGTCTTGCAACTGCAACAGAATGAGTTTCAGCCTGCACAGTGGTTGGCCAATATATGAAGCCTGGGCAAAAGGGGCAGCAGAGAATGGGGTTGATAACTCATAAGGCCAGTTTTTGCAGTCATTACTGATTGTCTATCAAACAACTTGGTCTACTGAATAGTGTCTTTTCAAAGATACACAAAGCCCACGCTTAGAATTACAGGTTTATTAGCATTTTTGTTCTGTATTGTCCTAGATAAATTCCATATTTCTGCAAATTTTTTTCCTTCATTTCCATGCTTTTAAACATAACTTCTTTTAATCCTTCCCTGGTATGTTTTCAGCTGAAGACACTTATCTCTCACTATCTCCAAGACATCTGTTTAAAGTCAAAGTCCTGAGCAAAACAATATTATTGTATTTTTTTCCCTTTAAAAAAACAAAACTTTTTTTAATGGCAAACTAATCAGTTTCAGAAAATATTTTTTTTACTGTTCATCTCTTTCATAGATGATGGGAAAGATCCTGGCCATTTATTCAGGACACAAGCAAAATTTTCACTGCAAAACTAGACTAGATTCAGTCGTATGGAGAGACTGTCATTGCAAGAAAACCAGTACTGGAGTATCCCTTGGAGTATTTTATGTAGATGTGATGTTCATCAGTGTTATCCACTCAGATTCCAGCCAAGCTATTTTTTCACTCACTGCTGGAATGATCACAGAAAAGTGCAGGTACTGGGCAAGTAGAACAATCTTTAAATAGTTTGGAAAACAAAATTTGAAAAATTTGTGCATCTACACCAATGCATGTCATTTTACTTCCACTCAGATCAGAGAGAAGCACTTAAGCAGAGAGAGTTCTTCATGACACAAAACTGTTCAAGGAAACCAGCAAGGAATCTCCATGGAAAACCAAACCTAACACTGACATGGATTATCTAGGAGGACACAACACCTAGAAGAATGCTGCATGAGCAAAGAGTGGAATCCTATTAAATATCTGCACTTATGCTACAAGATTTGTAAAAACATCTGGAGTAGAGAAAACGTACTAATGATAGTTGTGTATTAACAGTATAAACTGGTGAAAGTCATCTGATTTTAAAATGCCAGATCATTGCCTTCTGACATGTTACAGAATAACCTGGAGAATCACTTGTATGGTACCTGTCATCTGCTGGGCAATCTCAAATTACTATTCTCATACTGTTTTATATGCAGAACTGAAAAAAATACAAACTTACCTGAAATACGGTCTCTGGTAGAAAATAGGATTTTAAGAGAGTAACAGTTTGCTAGTGATAAGATAAGCCAGCATGCTTATTTTCCAATTTTAAACCAAGTCATTTATATAGAAATAGGAAGAAAAGAAAGTTTTGTTATTTCAGAATAAACTCATTCTGCTGTCTCCATTGGCACATAAAATGGAAACTGGGGAGTGGTATTTTTTCGAACTATCCCTAGTCCCTGAGACAATAATCCATTAACCATGCAGCTCACCATAAATGAATTGCAAAACTGACATTTTCATGAATTATAGCAGTCTTTCAAGTAGCAAGAAGTAAAGTTGCAGCAATTTTCCATGTCTTTAATTTTACTGTCAAAAGGTATATAAGGGCTATGTCCTGGAACTGATGGATTTCCAGCAGAAAAATTAAATTTCATGTATTAATAGGTAAAAAGAGGGGCTTTGCTGGTATAATTTTAATCTAATTATTAACTCAGGGAAAGCTTTTTTGAATCTGAATTTAACATTAGAATATACTGCACAATGATATTAATGGTCTACATGCTGTCTAGATTGTAGTATTGATAGAATTGTATTTCTTTCAGAAAGTAGATTTAGGTTCTCACAATACGAAAGAATGGGAGAGATGAGGAGAAGAGTTATTTTTAAGCATAGAAACACTTTAATTTCTCCGCCAGGGCACAATTTATTTCAGCTTTTTCATCCTTCTTTGCTGCTATTGTTACAATGAATGAGTGAACTTAATTAGCACTGCAAGGAAAGGGCTATGGTTCCAAAGCTCTCTAAATGGGAAAAATATTTAAAGAACATGGAGCAGAAAAAGAATACAAAATTTTTGGAAAGAACAAAAGAACTGCAAAAGCTTTAGTCTCCTTACTGAAAACACAGTTGCATATAATATCTCCAAAGTACAGTCTCAGAAGTGTCTTTGAGATTTTCCTAAAATAACAGTTGACAACCTTGTGCATACATGATACTCATTAAAAAGTGTCTAGATAAATGAATAAGTAATCACTCCCTTCTAAATTTTTTAAAAAATTAACTTTATACATGATGACACAACTGGACATATATTTGATCTATTTATCCTATTCATTAAAGCTCACGTCTAAGAGGGAATACACTATGGACTTCTGATTATTATGAATTAAAAATAGGCTCAAGCTAAAACAGCTTGTGAAGAAACCAGGAAATTCAAGGTCTTTCCTCAGATCTACTTTGAATATGACTGTGCAACAGGTTCTGAAGAAATTAGAGTTCTTTCCATCTATTTTAGAATTACACCAGGCAATTCAGGTTGAAGATCCCCATCTATAGAAGAGAGGTAACACTTTTTCCCTGAAACATGGCTGTTCTTTCAGTTTAATATTTTAAACACTGTGAAAAAGGAAGAAATGTTGTGTCTGTTGATGAACTCAGCTGAAGCCCCACAGAGTCTACTCCTACCAATGGAAAGGACCCCTCTATACCCTACTACACTACATCTCACAGTGGGGCCACAACCCACTTGACACCACAAAAAGAAATACAAAGATGGATTTTGGAGCATCAGGATTGAAAATGTTTCTAAGTGAAATAAAAACATGACAAAAAGCTATGAATAACATGACAAAAGCTATGAAGCCCTCATCCACGGTCTTGTAAATACGAAAGATTTAGCTGATATATACATATATATATGTATAGATATATATATTTGACAATTTTCTACCTGATACTCTGTAAGAATAATGAAATATTTACCTGACAGCAGGAACTATAACAAAAATCCCTCCATGAATCGGTTTGGAAGACTTCCAGAACTACACAGACGATATTTTGTTGCAATTTTGTTTTATATTCTCTTTAAGTCATGTCAATGTCATATCTCAGAGAGAAATGTGCAGAGTTATCTTTAAATAAGTGAATTTCTTTTCAAATACTTGTGGTACACAGTAGTGAGCTCATTTTAAGCACCTGATAATTGGTCTTCCTTAGACAGATGATTTGATGGCAAGAAACAATGATGATGGTGCTGGTGATGAAAATAGGGCTGGTATAAGTTATACAAACAGTATATTCTTATCTATAAACAATATATTCTTCTGTTATACAAACAGTAAATTATAACTGTAAAATTCTGCTTATGATCAGAAAAAAACATCTGCTAGAAGCAAAGTAATATGTATAAAAACATATGTCAGCCTTTGGGGTGGAAGAAAAATGCCACAAAAGGACACAGGCACAACTTCTGGTCATGTCCATATTAACAGAAGCTGACCATGACTAAATGATGTGATATCAGTATAATCATCCTGATGGCTGCAATGAGGAAAGTCATTACCTGCAAAGTGAAGTTGAGGAAACCTAATAAAATCTAACTTCCTTGTACATTGTGTAATCTTCCCTAAATTGTATTATAGTGCCATGTCCAATTTGCATCTCTCTTCTCACATATTTAAACAGAACAGGTAGAGACACACTGCTCTCTTTTCAAATGAAACAGCTCAATGACCTGTCTTATTTTGCATTCAAAAGTAAATGTCCATTTCTCTATGAAAAGGCTATTCCGAGATGATATATTTTCTTCTTTGGAAAAGGAACTCAACCAATCTCTTCCTGTATGGTCTCTGTTTATATCTCTTCTGACATTACTGTAATTTTCATTCTGTTATAAGGCAGGTAACATGAAAACAATATTCAACTCATCAGTGTTGCTATTACCTTCAGGCCTCATTATTGCTCAGACACCATTTTAAACTCCCCAAACCATCTGGTCATGCCTTCTCCAAATGCACCCTCCTCCCTCAGGCTAATCAGCTGCTGCCCTTTTACCCTGGGCACCAGGAAGCTCCATTTTCCAACAGGCCCCAAATGTCTTAGGACACCAAAGGCAATCATTTTCATCTATGTTTAACTGCTGCTTTGTCTCCTCCACATGAACCTTGCTGAGCTGGTCTGTCCCTCCTTAGCTTCCAGTGAAGGCATTTACAATATTTTAACGACCTCTTCTGCTCAAGCAATGAATATGCTGTTCTGTTAGACATCTAGTAAATCCAATATGGTATCTTCAATCTGACCTTTTAGAGGATTTCTACTTCTAGAAGTCAGCCATCAAAAATTTCTAGTGCTGTTCAGCAATTTTTTTTTTTTCTGGGAAATTCCACTATTTTGGTTAGTTTCAAATAGAGTTATCAGCAACATCACACACCGGTTTGAGAGATGAAATAGATCCAGGGGAATAACTAATTAAAAAATGTATAGGCTGTTACCATTTTCTGCTATAATGAAGTGCTGAAGTATTAATTTCCTTGCTGTCTTGTAATTTGATTTCTCATAAGCTATAATGTCACTCCCATTAATAGCTGAATAAAGAAATGACAGGTGGTCAGCAGAGCTTGTGCAGGGATGCTGTAATGGTCATGCATTACTCCCTGAAAGCTGTGAGATTAACACATCTACTTCAGACACAGGAATGGCTGGCCTCTAATGGATTGTCTGTTTACTTTGCCACTGCTCTATAAATCCTATAAAAGGTAGCCTTTTACAACTTAAATAAATATTCACTTTTTGAAACCCATTAAAAAAGCTAATTGCCACTCTTCCCCATCAGCATTTAGGGCTAAATTTGCCTCATCTATTTCAGGTGGGAAGGCACAGAGACTGTTTTCCTCTTTTGCAATGGTGCTGGACTGAGAGGACCCTGGCACCATGAGGGTTCCCATGGATGGTGATGATTTCCCCAGCACCTGGGTGTGTGCAAAGGCCCTTCACAGCAGAGGCACAAACTGAGATGTCCCACTGCAGGCAATGGTGATGGCATACCCATGTCAGGGCTGTCTGAGTGATGTGGGAAAGGACTGTCTCATGTGCCATTCTGTATAATATCAGCTGTACTTAGGAATAAATATTATATTAAATCCAGATGTTACATATCATTATGGAAAGCTTTCAGTGGCAAAAGAAGCTTTATCAATGCAAACAGAAATCCTGACTCAAGAAAATGCCCATTCTATGACTAGTGATTTGCAAGACTTGCTCATATGCCTTAGGTGAACAAAGAGGAATGGTCATACTTTGGAATATTTAATATGTTCAACAACTGGTAATGATTTTTAAGTCAAGGTGCATTTTAAACTCCTCTTCAAAACTGAAAGACATCACCATCTGTGTTGTTTGCATGTCTATCATACCAAAAAAATCAGATTCTCAGCATGTCCAACAACAGTTCAGTAGAGAATCTCTTACAGTATTAGAGCAGTGAGAGTCATGCTTGTGATGCCTTAGGTTTTAACTTTTATATTGTTCAAATCCTGTACTGCCTAGTGTGTATCTCTGAAGTTTCGTGTGGCCTGTTAACTACTTTTCTCTCATGCTGGTTAGACACAACAAACCCTCTAAAGGTTTCCACTTCAAGGACACCTTGATTGTTCCAGGCCCCAAAATGTGTAAACGAAAAGCTTTTGAGAGTGGGGGTAAACTTGGGGTAATTACATCATTAACTGAAATTATAATTGGAGAATTAACCCTGATATGCAAATGGACCACACGTATAAAAGTGTGAAGAACCCGTGACTCAGCATCCATCTTGGGTGGAGCCCCTCATAGGCTTTGCACTCCCAAGGTGTACCTTTGAAGCCCCTTCAAATAAATACCTAGTTTTATTCTCTTATTTTTGTCTAGCCTCTGTTTTCAGGTAGCCTCTTCAAGGCATTCCTTGAAGGAGTGAATTTCACATTTTGAGGACCAAATTTCCTATGTCAAACCCATGTAAATTGTATGTTAGCTCTTAATGAAATGAGTTTTAAGCTATCACAGGCCAAAAGTATTGAAAAAGAGAAGTTAAAAATAAAGTACTGGCAAACTAAGTTTAGTTTTCCATTTTACATAAAGAATTAACTTAGGCTATGAAAAAGTACCTTTTAATACAATACAGCGAACAATGGCTTATTCTGCTTATAAGGTAGGTAAAAAAAAGTCTCTGATTACTGTCACTCAGGACTGTATCTGGTTCATAATAACTGCATTCCAGTTCAAGTGTGTGACCTTTAATTAAAGTATGTTAAAATCTGAAGAGTAGGAGGAAGGTTTCTGAAGCCAGCCTTGAAGACTCTTTGGTCCATTTGTTAAAACAACTTAGTAATAACAAATCAGCCTCATGGGTTGGGAACGAAATTTTGACAAAATATAAAAAATGGTTCAGCGAAAAGTGCAGAGATGACGTCTGTTGAAGCCCAAGCTTGTGTTCGTGTAAGAATATGCATGTGTGTTTCCGTGTGTCTGTGTATGTTCCTCATTGATAGGAACAGTGATAGAGACAGCTATTTACCAGCAATTACATTTTCCACAGAGACCTCAGTGTTGCTCTTGTATTTATAAACTATTCAAAATATATGAGAAAATAGAATGAGGAGGGGTGAAGGGTCAGCAAGGATATAACTTAAAAAATTAAAAGAGTTACTTCAGCACTTTGTATCAATTTTAGCAGGCAGGAACATGTCAGATAGTATTTATACCATCTCCTGGAAACATTTGGATAATTCTTATCATCACATTATTTCCCAGGTAGCATTTCCTCCAATAAATAAAAGAACTCTGTGTTTAAAGATAAAAGAGTAATTATTAACTTGTTCAAAGGATCCATTTATGGACACTTACTTCCAGGGTTCTTCTCTGCATGTTTATTCTTCTCTTTTGTTACATTCAGCTGTAATTTCCTTGCTGAAGTTCTTTGTTGGTTTTAAGGTAATTATGGACTCTTACACTCACAATGGCTTCTGACCCAGATAATTTCCCACTCATCTGGGTAACAACAAATGGATTTACATTCCTCTTTACTTTTTTCAGTAAAGATGGCATACAGTATCTCACTGCATTCAATCTGCAGAGTTTTCTAAAATCTATATTTGCCTTGCGCTCTAAAAACAGATGAAGGGAATCAGAACAGAAGATGAAAGCAGCTTTCATCTTTGGCCTCTCTTCAAGAAGGACGGATACTCTTTCTAGTCCTGTGCATATGGCATGAGAGGAATGGAGCACTTAAACCAGCAGTAGTGCTGGAAAAAAATTTTAATGTTCCTTAACTTGAAATGGTCACGTTAAGGCACATTTAAGCTGTATACCACTTTTTACTGCAATATTTTTGAGCCCCCTTCAAGGATAGCATTTAATATATCTGCTTTATATATAAGAGAGAGTAAGTAGCCAGGCTGGGTCATTTGGTATTATATATTTTCAGTGATGATGCAGAAATCAAAAATGAAAACCATAACCAGTGTTAGAGATATATAATAAAATTCAGTTTGAATTCACAGAAGATTATAATTGTATAAGAATTGGGGTTTTTTTTAAAGTAGATAGTCTTTTGCATGACTGGCATTTCATAATTATTTTTATTCTCATTCTTACTCATATTCTTACTATGTCTGACCCATTACAAAAAAACTTCTCTCCCACCCCACCAAAGACATGCAAGGAGATTATACTTGTGACATAGTAGTGTCATGATTTCTAGCTATTACAAGATGAAAAATATGCCATACTACTTGCGAAGTACATGATGACTACAGAACACAATATACCTTGGAAGATATTTTGTATTTGATAAAATTGGATCAGGTCACTGAGAGAGCTATGATGTATAAAATCATGTCACAGAAAATATTGTTCACTAGAGGATACAGTTCATAATTTTTTCTTACAGCATTTTTGAAAAATGAAATTGCCAATAACTAGAAAAGCTAGCTCTTGATCAGCTCTCTGCATCCAGTAATGCCATTCTCTCAAGAGGTACTCTATGTATTTATCAATTCTGAACTTCCTTTCTTAATCAGTTCTAATCATTATAATTTTGTGGTGCTTTCCTTTAAAACTTTAAAAACAGAGTATCTTTGCCAAAGTCCACCTTATTTAATTACTGTCTGTGTAGAATTTCTTTCTTTCTTTCAGTTTGGGTAAACTAGTCTTATATTCCTGAAGTAATTCATAATAAATGTCCTCAAACCACTTCTGCCTTCCTCTCAAGCCACGACTCTTCAGCATCCATTTTGATTTGGTCTGAGACATTCTCCATCTACTTCAGCAGAAGGTGTGAAGAGTAAGTCAATTCCAATAAACTTCTTAGATCCTGGAAGCTTTTCTACTTTTATATTTATCTTGTTGATTATAACACTTTTATAAAAGACTAATTAAGTAGTTTATTAAAATGGCTAGGGTTATCCTGGCAACTGTGGTACAAAAATGATTAAATTTTTTTATATTTTTTTATATATATGTGTGTGTGTATGTGTGTGTGTGTGACAATAATAATTCAATGTCTCAATCTAGACTGGAAGACAGGACCTTTTAACTTAAGAGATAACCTTCATATACAGAGAGTTAACAATTTAGATATGCAACGTGGCAGCAAAACCTTTTTTTATTGTTATAATTGTGTTCTTGCTATTACTCCCTTTTTACAGGTCTTCAGATAATCAGGCAATGTCACTCCCACCTAAGTATCCAGACAGCATATGCTGTGATCTGAAAAAGACATTGTCAAAAATAATGATCTAAATACATTAAAACCCATAGTGTGAAGCACCCTACGTGAACAACTAATGGCATCTAATAGAAAGAATGGGATCAACCGTTCCGGCCTAGCTTTGGATGGCTAAAATGAGATCCCACATTAAGTGACCTGTCAAAGATCACAAGGGAAGACTATAAAAAATGAAGCCAAATGCTTGAGTCCTATCTGAATGCTTTAGCTAAAATTTCTTCACATGGCCCTTAAAAATATGTGAAATAAGTGTTTATATTTATTTCCAAGAATGACACAAAACATGTATATTCACTGATGAAGATAAAATGAATGAAACAAGTCACCACTGTTTTTTCATTTTGCCTTTTAATCTGAAAAACTTGTCCAAAACGTACATATTAGCCATGTTAATACCTGCAATCCTTGCACGAAACTAGTAACTGCCTGTTTCCTTATAAATGTATAACACTGAATACAATGTGTTCTCTGGTTCCTTCACAGGAGAGGGGGGATTTCTCCCCTTTCCTATACATGGCACATTATTTATTTAAAGTACACATACATAAACACACACTTTAAAAAAGTCACATCTGGGTTTCACATTTCTGAGTCACCCTTCCTTTTTATACGCTAACCCATGCAGAGCTGCCCTTGGCAATGTCCATTTTTTAGTGATGTGTCTGTATCAGCGTGGGATTCCTGTATTATATGTTACTTGTTATACATAACTACTAGCTGCATTCTGCGTGCCAAGAGGGAACTCGTCAGCTACCATCCATCTGCTTATTCACATCTCCCTCATTGATTATTCATGAAGTAGCTGCCTTAGAAAGCAGGTATTGGTCATATTAGTGATGATAACCTGCATGCATCACAAACCTAAGTGTTATCATCTCTGCTTTTGCCATATTTGACCTTGAGAGCCGCTGGGCTCTGTGGAACAGCCTTGGGTTCCATATGCACTCAGGAGTTGCTTTGCTGTGTTGCATCAGTAACTTTACCCGTTAGCATTGGTTTCTGCACATATGGATGATGTTCCACCTGCTTTCATTCAACGAGGGAAGAAATGATATGTTGCCTGGAAAAAAAAGGCAACAGAGTAAAACTAAACAAAAACCCCAACCAACCAACCAAAAACACAAACAGCCAAAAAACACCATCCCAAAACTTCCATAAGACTCAGATCTATGTAAAGATTGAATTAAAAGCAATATAGAAAAGAAAATAAAAAAAACCCAAACAACCAAAACTGGAAAACACCACACAACTGACACACTAAACAAAGAAATACCCCTAAACACCAGCTGTGGAAATTAGCTGAAAGATACAATTCCGGTGAATTAACACGTGATCTTTTGCCTTATGTATTTGCCTAGACATTCTCCCCTTCTCCTATGTATCTCTAACCTATGTGTTGTTTAGTGTACCATTCTCCTTCTTCTTGCCTTGAGGCCTTTCCACTGCTTTTCAATACCAAGATCATATCATAGCATCATGCAATTATAGAATCACAGAATTCTGTGGAAAAGACACTAAAGATCATCTACTTCCAACCCCCCTGTAATGGACAGAGACACCTTCCACTAGACCAGGTTGCTCAAACCTCATCTAGCGTGGTCTTTAAAAATTCTAGGGATTGGGCATCTACAGCTTCTCTTTGCAGCCTCTTCCAGCGTCTCACCAAGGTGCTAAATCTTTTTCAAATCACCAATATACAAAAAAATGGTTTTGCTATTCAGATGTTCTAAGAAAAAATGTGCCTCATTAATAAAAAATAAGAAAAATAAATTTTTGCTTATATTTCAGTTGGCAATCTTCTCTTTCTTTCTTTTCTTCTGGGGTAAAAAGAAGTCCATCAACCTGTTCTTTAATGTACTGCCTATGAATTCATTTTGTTAAAAGATAGAAGGATGAATGTTAGCCAGGAGAGACAATACAGAAGGAGGGGCAAATACTTCCTTGTTTCATTTACATTCCAAGAAATATTTGAAAGGCATTTATCAGTCCAGTCATATTTTGGTTTAGCTTAGACTATATTCTGAAATAGCACTCATTGTGCATCAAGACTGTTCATTAAAATATGGTATTTACAGTGGTTGAAATATAAATAGCAAAGTCTTATCATAAATCCAAAATTAAATGGCAGATATTACACTAAACTTAATCTGCATACTAAATACCATCAGTACACTTCTTGGAGAAGTGGTCAGCCTGCTTGAATCTGTAGGCAATACTGCCAGACTAACACTGATTTTCACCCAAAAGGCAACTATGATTAAGATGAGTTTAACTCACAGTGAAAGTGGACTCCACTAAGCATAATTAATTCACACTGGTGGTGTTCTCAAGCTCAGCAGATGTGCAGTGACTCTTGCCATATCTTTCATAAGCCCATATGCATGTTATACTCCAAGGGAGCGAGCAGTGGTGGAGCTTAAGCTGGTTCACAGGTGAAGGAAAGATTGTGACAAAGTAAAAGTAGATAAAAATGTTTATTAAAAGAGGGGTTTAGAACACAAGTGTCCTGGTTAGACTGAGGAGGGAATAACAGATTACACTACAACAGAATCATGGCAGGCCTTAAAAATGGGTACTAAAAGCCTAAATACAGGTTGGAAGAAAAATATGTGAGGGTATATGAGATGAAAAATAATTTGACCTGATGGTCTTATTTTACTTTGTCTATTTGCATCCCTAAGACCTCTACAAGTGAATAGAATACTGCCAGATCAGGTAGAGAGAGGGACGAAAGGCACAAATGTAAGTTTTTTGCCACACCATATGAGAGATCATCGGGAGGTGCCCGACGTGTTGTCAGAGGTAACAATTTTTACTATATGATTCTGGACAAATGGTAAGAATGAGTCATGGTGGTGATCCTAAACACGAGCTGAACAGCTTCTTTCCCCAAGCAATAAAATTTCTCTTGGCCACTTCTCCTTACAGCCATTTCCATAGTGCCTGCTATGCACTATTAAAACGCAATAAAGTTTCTTCCACTTATTCCCATTTTACAAAACCTTTCATTTTCTTATCATCTCTGTTTCATCCATCTACTTTTTGGTAAATGCAATCTTAAGTCAACAGTAAATACAAGTCTACAGACAGGAACTAGTATATTTTAAGAAGACAGACAGGAGCATCTTGTCTCATAGTATTTTCTGTCATGTTATTTATTGATTTTCTGAGTCTGTCTGAAGAGAGTTTTAAATTCATTAGAGATGGAATCATTTTAGTAAGTGATCAATCAATAATCTCTATTGATGACACCAATTTAACATAGAATCACATTTTTTAAAAAATTTAAGTAGCATGTAAAAATGTTATTAATAAATTGCAGAGATAACTTTTCATCTATTTGGCAAATAGATTAGGAAAATATGTGAGGATTTTAATGTTAATTGTATTAAGCATTTTTATTCCAGCACTGATGAAAACTGCCAAACAAGTGCTGTGGTTCTATCTACAAAAAACAGAAATTTGAGCTGTACAAGTTTTCTCATATTGCCCTCCAAATACAGTTCAGTGTTGCTCTGGAGGAATGTCATTAGAAATACATCTTATTCTTCACGCCTCTCTCCATCCTGTAATTCTCTCTTTTGAGACTACCCTAGGTTCTGAACCATGAGAAGTCTAGAGGATGTTCTTGAGCTTCTGCTGGAGTCTGGACTGAGGTGACTCCACAACCATCAGTTACTAAGAGGCTTGACTTTCTCAATAAGCATAAATTTGAGTGCAGAAGGGTGAAAGTCTTATGTCTTATTCTCACATCCTGAGCCTCTGGATTTCAGCCTTCCTTCATGAGATAAATTATATCTTTATCATCTTGTTTCCAGGCATTTTAACCAGACTTTTTTCTTAAGATAGTATTAGAGAACGTTTATGTAACCTCCTACATTAACAGCAATTACAGCTTGTCAGTACTGTGGGGTCTGTTTCCCCTGTGGTGCTGGTACCCAGATGTGCCTCTTAGCTGTGTCCCACTCAACTGCATAAGGGGAAGAAACAGGGATGTTCCCCATCCCCCATTTGCCCTGATTTTCCATGAAAAGAAACTCAGATGTCTGAAAAGGAGTGATCTGTGTGTGCTTCAGCAGTGGGGAACAAGGAGCATGGGGTGCTGCAGTGAGTGCAACTGCACCCAAGCATAGCTGCAGTCTTTGAGGGGGCACTGCAGAGACAACAACTGACAGATGTGGGCTCCTTGAAGAAACACCACCAAGGATTCATTTACAAGCTGGTGACCTTTGTGCTTAAAAGGGAAGTGTTTCTAATTAGGTGTGACTGATTTCTGCAGTGAACTAACACATTTTCTCAAAGCCACATTCATATCCTTATCCTTATGCATTTTTTAGTAACTGAGATACATGTAAAGACTTTGCACTGTTTTTCTTTTTTCTTCTGAATTAGCTTCCTAATATATTTTGTCTGCCTGCTCATGCTGATCTCTGTTATCACAGATAGAAATACTGCTTCTTCTAACAATGAATATTTAAATGTAATGAATTTTTTATATCTTATAAAATTGGATATCAACTTGTCATAAACATGTGTAGATTATGATTAAATTTAATTACTAAATACAGTCTCTGCTGGATGACATTAAGAAAGAGTGAATCCAAATCCTCCTACAGAAAAGCAGGGTGATAAATGAATCCAAAGACAAGCTGCAACATCTGGTTTGGTTATTTGGAGGTTTCTATTCACTGTTTCATGAGGGGAGGTTTTGGCACAGTTTGAACTACACTGTTTGGGGCCCTGACCCTGCTACTTTTGCTCAGGTGTGCCATTCCATTTATGACATCAGCCTGAATGGGAACTGCAGAATTTGGATGTTGGACCTGATCCAGAGGGGGATTCCTGTTGTCTAGAAAGGACTTTAAAACAAGCCATTAGAGAGACAAAATGGTTTATCATGCACAGCTGCTTCCAGAGCTGAGCAGCTGCCCTGAAGGCTGTTTGAGCTCACCTGCTCAGTACCAGAGTACCAGAGCCGTGCAAAGGGACTGTAGTCAGCATAGCAAGATCTTTCACCATGGCATAATTAAGGTAGTACCACAATGTCAAGGAGCATTTTGTTTTAACCCATACAATGCTAGGATCAGGTTAATAAACTCAGGAATGGAGGAATCCTGTTAAAACCATGTTAGCCTTATTATAAAAATGTCATAGATATGTGAGATTCACAGTATAATCCTACAGAAAGCACAATCTGTTAGCCCTGGTCAGAGCAGAGTCTCTATCATCTCTCATGGATATGTACATCTTTTGGACTTTGAACTCCCTGTAACCTTCTTGTGTGACTCCCAGTGGATATGTGAGTCCAGGCAGCTCACAGGCAATGGAAGTTTGTGTGAAAGCTTCCATCTGCCTCTGTCTATTCTTGATGAATAATGTGTCGAGTACTGTCACATTCTAGATCTGCTTTATGTCTGCTTCTCTGCTAAGAGCACCAAAAAAATACTGCACCCAGACATATAGCTGCAAAACCATAAACAAAACAAAGCAAAATAAAAGGATTTAGGACAGTGTGTTTTGATTTTGTTGGGTTTGTTGGGGTTTTTTATGTGAAATCCACAAATTTATAAATCTGTCCTTTGCATATAGAAGAGATGAAGTTTTAGTGCACTCAAATTCAGAGAAGAGATATCTGAGTTACTTATTCTGTCTACATACAACAGCAAAAATATGTGTGCCCATTCAAATCCAGAAAGTGGCGCTGTATGGCTTGGCTCAGTTAAAAAACAGAAGAGCACAGTTCAGACAGGAATCCAGCAGTGCAATGTTAATGGTAATGAAAAAAATCTACAAAACAAGTGATGCAGAGTGCAACTGCTCACCATCCACTGACCAGCACCCAGCCCCTCACAGCTAACTCCTCACAGTTGTATTCTTCAGCATGATATCATATTGTATGAAATACCCCTTAAATCAGTTGGGGTCACCTATTCTGGCTGCGTCCCCTCCCAGTCTCTTGGGTCCTGCCAGCTTCCTACTGGCAGGGCAGCATGAGAAGCAGAAAAGCCCTTGGTTTAGAGCAAGAACTGCACAGGACAACTAAACCATCAGTGTGTTATCAACATTATTCTCATCCTAAAATCAAAATGCAGCTCAGTATCAGCTACTAGGAAGACATAAACTCAATCCCAACTGACACCAGGGTACAAAAAGAGGCAAAAATCAAGGTATTGATGTGAATTGTTGCTTGTTATAGGACCATCTGTTATGAAAATTTAAGTCCCCAAAAGGTCTGAAATTATCCTTCTGTAGCAATGCAGGTGCAGAGATTGTCAAAAACTTCTGTAAGCAGAACTTTGTTTTACTGCTTCCGCTTCCTTGGAGTCTTCTTCATTGTACCAAAGAACTATTGTTTTGAGTCACTTTAACTCCGTAAAGGTTTTTCAGGGACAAATGACATTTCACAACAAGAGAATTAAGAGGCTACTTAAGACATTATTAAACATAGTCAATTTAAAAAAAATAACATTTTCACCTATTCCATTGCAATTTATCCCTGCACTCTTTGGATTAAGTTAATGCAATGCACTCAGAAATTCTGTATCCTTGGGCCACACAAAATAAAGTCATATTGTTTATAAAATGGAAATAGGTAGTTTTCAGAAAGTATTTCAATTAATATTGTCAATTCACAGATTTTTAATTAACTATCAGATTTTTTTAAAAGAAAAAGATACTGCTTTAAAAATCTGTATCTGCTTGTTTATTTTTCTTCTTTTTTGAATGCTTAGTCACTGCTGTATAATATGTACATGTATTAAGATTTGTATCATGTAAATACAATGTCAAAACAAGAAAAGCTAGGATCCCAACATAATCACAGTACAGATCACTGTGATTTTAACAACGCTTAATATTTATGAGACTCTTGCTATAACAATGACATTTGGCAACTTTTATAAAACTCTAAACCGTTATGTCTTGATCCTTATCACATCAGTTCCAAAACCTTTCTATTTCTAAACATTCATTTTAGATGTTCTATTTTTTTTTTTCTTGTTTCTCTTTTGGTTGGTGTTTTGTTTTTTTTTTTTTTTTTCCCATTTTGCGCTTCACTGAAGTTAAATAAGGACAAAGAAAAAGTTAATGGATAGCAGGCATCCACGTTACAAAATCATTCCATTTCCTTTCCTTACAATCAAAGAGCCTGAATGACCAAAGAGTAGAAGTAAATTGGCAACCTTGCTATCATATGTTGCCTTTTCATTGTTAATTGTGATACAGTAGGAAGTCTTCCCTTACACAGGCTTTGCCCCTGTGCTCCACAGTTGGGCAAATAAGTGGTCAATCTCAGGCCTAATTTGCCGACTAGTGAAAGTATATTTTTCCATTTTGCTTCATAAGCAAATAATGCATTTTGTTCTCCATATTTCAATATCATTTGTGCTTCAAATTCATACAGTTGTAACTTTTTCAATAAATTTTCTTTAGAGCTGAAAAATTCTCATTGAATAATACGTTGAATAATCTGCTTATTCCTGTACTCTGTTACACAGCCAGAGGCACAAAAAATCATTATTGAATGTGGTGGTTATTTGAATCAATATGATAAGCATCTTTATATTTGGGGGTTTTTTAATGAATGTACAGAATGAAAACAAGTGTTTGATTGTGAATGGTCAGTTAATCATCCAAAATATTTTATGAACAAATGACGAAACAAAACCAGTCCTAGAAAAATTACTAGTGCATTTGCCAGTCTATAATATTATGTAAAGCACTATTTACCATACTATCTGAAGATGCATGAATGTAGCTGTTTGCACCCATTACTGCCACGACCACAGGTTCAGAACTCCTAGTACTGATATCCTTACTATTAGCCTAATGTATTCTTCTAATCAGTAGATCTCACTGTATTCACAAAGGGAGGCAGTGTAATTTTTATTTAATAGCTTTGAACACTGAAATGCTTGGCATTGACACAGCTTGCTCAAAGCTTCTTCCCCCCTTCTTATCATGATTATTCAGTTTCTTCCTTTTGCAGCAGATGCTTCTTACAAAAGCAAACAATTGTGCCACAGCATTTTTCATCAAGCTTTCCAATAGCCACGATATAATTTTGTGCAGAAATGCAGTACTGCTTGTTCATCTGCAGATATGTCATTCCCTTTAAGAAACCAGCTACTGGAAGAGATGAAGAGCAGGAAATAGTAATGTAAACTTTTGCCTTTGATTGCATAATGAGCAGTTATACTTCTGGATTATAGCTTTGTCTTCTGACTTGGAGATATTTAACAAATAACTTAGTGCTTTATCCTGGTAGTCATGACTTCCACCGTTTTTAATCTTTCATCAGGTTGTTTCTTAAATCTCATTAGGGTAATTCATAAATTGCAAAGTCAGCTGAAGAGCAGGAAAAATCTAGTGACTACATTGCAAAAGTGAGGAAATACAGAGTTCAGGCCCAGATCATTGTCTAGATAAAGGATCCATATTTAATTTCTGATGTTTTGGCCCTTGCTAACTGTGCCATATAAATTGAACATTAGGTCTAACCACATGAGCGTAAATCATAACAAATAAATTTAAGCACTGAAGACATAGTGTGTTCTGAATGCATTTACTCAGTCATCATTTGTATTTCAGGATTACTTCACGTATTCTCATCCCAGGTCAGATGCATTTACTACCTTGAGTTTAGCCCTTACTCAGGCACAGGATGAATAACCACACCAAGCATGCATACCAATGGAAAAAAAGTCATGCGCAATGAAGCTCCAAAGTTATTCTGTTAAAAGCTTTTTTCCAACTCGATTTAACACAAACGGGTTAATATATCAGTCTATTTTATGGGGTTTTCCTTCCATAGCAGTACTTGTTCTTTCTTTCACTGTTTGGCTGAATCATTTGTCTGCACATTTCAGCTGTGGAGTTACAGACTTTTGATCTATAGGTTAAAATCATCTCTCATTCAGTTCTTATGACATATCTTAACTAGATTTTCTTAATTAACTGGAATTTCATTATATTGTTTCTGTGTTCCCACCCCCAACCAACAAGCAGTTAAATCTTCAATGGAGGGTTCATTTATCATCTGTTTTTCCATCATAATTTATAACCTAAAATAGCAACATTGGGCAGCTGCATTCTGGTGGCTCCCTCATGAAGGAACAGTTTCCTAACAACAGAACTGACACAAACTGAAGAAAAGGGACTTTTCTCCAGTACATTGATTCCAATATCATCTGCGAAAAAGAGAGTGTGATCTAGTGCACAGAGCAGGGCTTGATCAATTTGCTTTGATGGTTCTAACTGATACCGAGTCACAGGAGTAAAATCCCAGTCCACTCTGACAGATGAAGTATCTTAATTTCCTCTGTACAATACCAAATTTCCATGAAAAGGAAAATTAACTTCAAAACACTAGAAGAAGCAAAAAAAAAGTCATGATACCTACATCTGGGAATGTAACCTCAGCGTGGCTCTGCTCCTGGTTAACACTGAGCTTGCTCTTCCACTACCCCTTTGTACAACTTCATACCAGCTCACCTTAGCTGACACTCGATCTGCTTTGTAAATGTCACTATTAAAGGTGTTCTTTGTGCTCCAGTGGGACACGCTCAAGACTATTAATATTTATATCAGGAAGAATGGGTGGCTATCTTTTTTCCTTTCATTTCAGCATAACTGAGTGTTCTGTAAAAGACTGCTTCAAAATGATCCAAAAGGAAAACTGTGGGACAAAAATAAATATCAGAAGACAATAAAATATTTTCCCAAAACCAAACTATCCTGAACACCAATATTTTATGAAACATACATAAATAAAGGAAGACACCCTCAGACTGACAGCATAGCTTTAAAAGCAGAGCATCCTTGTTTTCAAATTTTTTTTAAATCTCCATTTTTTCTATTAGTGAAATCTGTATTTGTTGCATATTTGTAAATCAATGATCCCATCAAAGAAAACAGCTTTTTAAGTGCTGGGAATTTTCCTGAAACTGATAATACTGATGACACAACCAGAAGGGAAATTAACTACAGGACACCATTAAATTTCCCTATCTCTTGGAAGGAAATTTTTCTGCAACACAAGCATTAATTTAGAAACACATCTGTAAAATATGTTCACATGAATGGATTTCAAAAAGCAGGAACACTTTACTTTGATAGAGTGACAATTCACTGGCTTAGGTTTTACCGTGCTAGAGGGAAAAGGCCTTTGAAGTCTCTTGGACTCATACACTTTGCTGCTTTCTGTCTTTCATGCACCAATATTCTTCTTATTGATCAATGGTCACATAATCAATTGATCATCAAAATAACCTCAGAAATGTTGCATAGATTTACCCAAAGGCAGAGAGCCTGAAATCCATCAAAGTTGCTGTAGTTCTGCTTAATCTGCTTCAGGTACTAGAAGCAGTCTGGTTAGGCAAGACTGGAGATCCTGCCAAGTTAATTTGTCCTGTTGAGTGTACATAGACCAGCTTAGAACCACATGATGATGGAGTACTTCTCCACAAGCACACAAAGTTGTCACTGCAGTCACCAAGGATGTGATCTCATGTGTCTAAAATGTCTATTTATATGACCTCTGCAAAGTCTTGGATTAGTCTCAGGGACATCAATAGAGAATTTATGTTCTCCAACCTCCTAAAATTCTTTTTTTTTTTTTTTTTTCACATCTTGTATAACTCTGGAAGTGCATTTTCTCTGATATTTAATGGATATTGTCACTTAATCCAATATGATAACCACATATTTTCTAAGCTGCAAGACTTTTCTCTCTATAATTTGAACTGCAGGGTTCATAATCTCTTCTAGCCCACAGGGGTCAGAAAGCACTCTCAGAAATTTTATCTGGAACACAACTTGTAGCATTTAGACATCTATGCTGTCAAGTATTGCAGTTTTATAGACGCTTTAAATTATTATCAACAATTTATTCATTAGTTTCATTATATAGTTTATGCTCTACTCATCTCCCTTGCATAACTGCCAGGGTGTTAGTGCCAATACAAGTTAGTTAAATACTGAAGCAGAGCTATGAAGCTCTAGGAGTTTCAGCATAAAACCACTATCTGTGCCCATAAAGGTGCTAAATAAACTCAATGCACTGTGCTAAGACTTCACAGTGTAATAAAAACAGGCGAAAAGCTCTTAACCCTCCTTTTGAAGGCATCCCTGCTGATTCTGTGGTTTAGAGAAGAAAAATGATTCATATGCACAGAAAGGAAATACAACTCCCCTCACCTTCCAAAATCCAAGTTCCCCACAGGGAGCAGGCGAACTGCAACTCCCAGGCTCCATGGGAGGACGTGCTACCATGCCAATAGCCAGTCTCCACAAAGAGTGATAGTGTGACGTGGCTTGCTTTTCACTTTGTTTTTTCTTCTTTCCCTTCTTTTTTCCCAGATGTTTTGAATCAGCTCTTTCCTTCCCAACTTCAAACACATAAAGAGGAAATGCTGTCAGGTGTCTTTAATTATACTCAGCCTGCCTTTAACAGCCTGTATCAACATCATCTGAAACACTGATGTTTTCCAGGGAAAGTTTAAAGAGCTTGCAAAGATGTCAAAGATATTTATTTAAGAGCTCCCTAGAAAACACCAGTTTGCATATGAATTCACTCACATTAATTACCACTATCATTTCAAAGATGCAATTCTGCATTTGTGAACTCATATCCATTGTGTGGAAAAGTGTATAGTGAAAATTATTACACTAAAAAGAAATCGTATTTTTTATTTTTGCTAGAATTTAAAAATGAGACTATATTAAACCATTTCATGTTTAACAATATCTTCATCTGCCTACTGCACAAGAATTATTTTTATTTCTATAAGTATTGAAATTATTTTGGCAAATTTTTACAGGTTTCAGCATATATACAATCCTTGTTATCTTCCAGGCAACTAACATGAATTAATCAATATCAGGTCTCTGATCTCTTGTGAAGTAATGAAAAGGATATTTTGCTTTTTTTATTAAACATATTAATGGAGATTGTTAGCACTGGTTTCAACAATTTGTACTTACCAGGGCAAGTTTCCTCCATTCAAAACCACACAAGTGAGCATCCCTGTCACTAATAAGACCAGCAGGAGCAAACATTTTCATGCTTCAGTGTGGACAGGAACTCTGAGTCAGCGTGCCTAATTCTCTGCTCCCCTCTCCTGACACAGTCCAGTTTACACAACACTGCTAATCCAGGACTGCATCTACCATTGAACTGCAGCCTTGCTGCTGCCAAAGCATTCCAGGCCATGGGGTCCTGGATACACTTCTTCACTCAAGTCAAAACCACTCAAACTAACTCAAGAGGATAAAAAAGTATTAACCCACAATGGGTGAAACCTCAGGGACAAATTCCCCATTGCTTTCAACATACACAGATTTAATGAAATTTTAACTTTCTTTCTAGTTCCCCCCAAACTCCAGCTTTTTTACACTATGACATTCTATCATGCATTATAATATTATTCCATCTACTGCAGAACCCTCCTGTAGTTTAGAGCCTCTCTAGAGGCTTTAGATTAAAGGTCTGTCTAAATCATGACTGAACAGTGATGGAAAGGTTTTCAGGGTTTTTTTCTCTTCTTCTTTTTTGAATATCCCATTTTAGCATTGCTATAATGAGGCAATTCAAAGCTAATACACAATTCTGAGACTGATGATTTGTTTTAACCCACATAACAAGAGGAGATGGGAAAGGGAATGCGCTGTGATTAGAATGACAGCTTTCATGGAATAGGAGTAGAATTTGAAAAAGAGGAAGCTGTTTTATCTATAAACTTAATTCAGCTTTAAGGAGCAGAAGTTGGTCTGAAACTCAGAGAAAAAGTTTCTCAGACCTTGACCTACATAAAGAGTAAGGAATAAGGGCACACTCAACAAATGACATGCAACAGGCATATTATATTACCAAAAGAGGCACTATCAGCTAGAAAAAGAGCCTGATAAAAAAAAATAGCAATGTTATCAGGATGTTTGGAAACTACTCAGGAGTCAGGTCAGCTAGAAAAGACACCAGGGCACATTTAATGAACTCAGCTCAGTTTGTGCCTTCTGAGCCTATCAGCATTCATAAAACAGTAGCACAGCTCTTGCCTTATCAATGGTTTTCATTAAATAAACACAACAAAATAATGTGCTCTTACATTAACAATCCAAAAATTATTTTTTAGGTACAATATTTACCTGTGGAACTTCTGAAAATTTGAAACAGTCTATATGTGCCTTCTGTTCTTCATAATATTTTAAAGAAACAATTTTTAAAAATACTTAAGAATCATTATGTGTCCATAAATGCCAAAGTCAAGTCATTTGAATTGAATCATTTTTCATACCCCCAAAATCTAACCTGATTTTTTTTGTTTTACTTCACAGTCCACTGTGACTAACATTTTTAAGGCAACAAATAGTTCCACAGATTCCCATGGGCAAAATCCTCTATCAGTACAGATCCTAGCAGGTTCCTAAGTAGTGAAAGATTAGGACCACTCTAAAATTCAGGCTGGGAGGAGCCTCTGAAGGTCTCTAGTCCAATTTCTTGCTTCTAAAAGGGTTAGCTGTAAGATTAGACCATGTTGTTCAGGACTTTATCCAGTCCTGTCTTGAAAACCTGCAAGAATGGAGGGTACACAAACTCCCTGGGCAAGCTGTATTACTGTTTAGCTGTATTCACAGGGAAAATATTTTTTCCTGATACACAGTGTGAAGGTCTTCTGTTTCACCTTATGCCTGTTTTCTCTTGTCTTCCCTCCATCTGCCTTGCTGAACAGCATGGCTTCAACTTCACTGTAAGCTCTTCCTAGGTACTAGGTGGGGAGGCAAGGTCTCCTCCCCTGGATGAATGAACTCCAGTTCCTCCTCCTCATAGGTCAAGTGCTCCAGCTCATGTTCATTTTTGTAGCTCTGTGCTCAACACAATCCAGTTTATCACGTGTGCCTTGTTTCAGGAGGGCAAAAACTGCATGCAGTATCTCCATGCAGTCTGATGAGCAGAGTAGGATAATCACTTCTCTTTACCTACTGCCATAATTCTGTTAACACAGCCATGAATCAAGGACATTTTCAGGAAAGCTCTTTCCCAGCTTATACGGCTGTAAGGATTTCCTCCTTCTCAACTGCACAATTGACTTTGTGCACAAGTCTTGTGCATGTCCTTGATTCCTGCTGACCCCTTTTATGCAACCCACCTATGTTTCTCTGGATGGCAGTCCCATCCTTGGATGTACTGACTGTCCCCAGTTTGGTGTCATTTCAGAACTTTATGAACAAACACTCTTGTTACTTCCTGCATGTTACTGACTAAGATGTTGAATGGAACAGGTCCCAGGACAGTCCCCAAATTATGGTGCTCCATTTGTCACATGCAACCAGGTGCAGTATAACCAATTAAATCTCCAATGCAAATCATTCACGTTTTTACTCAGTCGTTTGTCTACTCAGCCAAACCATAGCACCTCGAATTGAACATGAGAATATTGTGGAAGACAGCATCAAAATCTTGCAAAAGCCAAGGCAAATTGCTCTCTCCCATCCACCGAGTCATTATATCATAGAAGATAAAGAAATTTGTTAAGCATTGTTTATCCTGACAGTTCCCAAAGCCTTCTACTTCACATACCCAAAAACATGTTCCAAAAGAACTAAACCTGTTAATTTTGCAAGGACTGGAGTGATTTCTGAATGACTAAATCTGGTGGATAACAGACGACACTTTTAAATATCAAAACAATGCTTTTTGCCTTATATCTTTATCACACGATGTCACCCTTTCTAAGTAGTTCACAAGGATATTTGATAGATATTTTATATATACTTGATGATCCTTGCTGGGTTCTTCTTTCCTTTTTTATTTCTCTCCTTTTTTATAGCATTTAATTAGCTAAGAGGAAAATATTTTACTGAAGTTATAGCAAAAATAACAATCCAGATCTGCAGATATTCATATTTAATTATGGCTACATGTAATTAAGTGTGGCAATCTGGTGATAAAACCTTTAAATAATGACTCATTAAGAAATAAAAATGGAGCATGTGTTTGATCGGCTTGGAGCCTTCCACAGAAGCTGGCATAGCTCAGGTGCTAATGAGACATCTGCTGCTCAGGACACCAGAGAAAGCAGCAATTCTCTAATGAAAAAACAAACCAGTATGTTATACAAGACAGAAATACTGGCCCAGAATTTTAGCCTAAATCTTAAACTTCGACTAGATTTCAGACTAGCAATATTGAACAAACAAAGCACTTTCTCTTACAACAGTGATTTTCTCTAGAAACAGGTGACCCAATGCTAATTTTGCCAAATAACATAAAACCTAGATGTCTTCACAGCATTCCAAGGCTGTTCTAAGGTTGACCAGTTCCCATAAAATAATTAACAGAATAAAAGAGAAAATCCTAAGTGAGAAAATTGGAACATGTTCTTATCTGCCATTTGTGAAAATGGGCCATATTACTGGTGAATATTTAAGAGAAGCCTTGTTGTAGCCCTCAACCTCTAACTGCTATATAAAAGGCAAAAGACAAGGATTAAAAAAAAAACAAAAAACAAAACAAAAACAAACAAAAAACCAAAAGCCCAAACAAAAAACCCAAACAAACAACCCCAAATAAACAACAAAACACACCCCCACACAAAATTTTACTCCTATGTCTGAAGCTGATGCAGTACACTTGCGTGAACTGCAGCCTCAAAAGCCACAGGATTGAATGATGTCAAGTGAAGTTTTCATGTACTTTTAAAGACAAAATTTAATTTAAATTCTTCAATAAAAACACAACACAAAGTCCTATTCAAAAGAAAGGGACTGTCCCTTGCTACAAGGCTTCCAATGGATACTGACTGTGGTTATATGGTTCTTTCTAGATTTTATGGAACACTAAAATCTTACTAGGACACTAGACCTAAGAGCTGTCCTTCTCTTCTGCTTTTCTGTATCAGTGTGGTCTCATGGAAAGCATACAAGAAAAGGCTAAGGAGTACACAAGTTTTTAGGAGTAACTGCAGAAAGTACAAAAAAGGATCCTTGAGCTCACAGAGAACTACCCGCCCTTCTGGCAGGATCTTAATGTGTGGTAAAAGTCTTTTTGGTTCAGTCTTCCCATATGCAATAGTTTTTATCTTGGCTTCAAATATGTTCTTCACTTTTAAAAGCAAGTAACTTAAGGCTTTGTAAAGAAACCAAACCTCCACAAACTGAGCCAGAAGTTCTAAACCAAGGACCACCCATACCCTTCAGGACTGGCAGGCTTAGGTAACACTGACCATTTCTGAATCCCCTGTTGTGTACTGTGTATTAGGTATTGCTTTGTTTTCATGTGGAGACTACTTTTGCTTTGTAGCCTCAAGTTGAACATTTCTTTTTCTTTTCTTTTTTGTTAATAGGTTGCAAAAGAAACCTGTTGTTTAGCAATGTATTTCTGATATGATTAAGTTCTCCTTCCAGAATTCTGCTTCACAACTCGTAAGCACCTAATCAATGAGAGTTTTGACTACTTTACACTGAAACTGTAGGACAGAGATTTGATTTATCATTTAAACTGGCCTCTGAATTGGTATCCTTTCTCTCAACTGTGAAAGACAATCATCTTTCTTAATGATCATTGCAGAACAAATGGAAATATGTCATCCTTTCACATCTCCCTTGTGAATTTGTTAGATTTATTCACATATTCCTTTAATACTAATATGTCACATATTTATACAACTTTTGGTTTACGTTTTGCCAATTTTAAAGCCTTTTTTCCCATATCTTCCATAATAATTCCTATAAAAAGTAAGAATGAATTGCTCTCTTTTATTTAAAAGTCAGAGAGATTGATTGTTCACTACCTCTGCAATCAAGTTTCAGTTTGCTAATGGAAATCTATTTTGACACTTATATAAAGAGAGAGTTAATATCATAGCTTCACATGGTATTTGTTTTTGATGTGATTAGTGTGTTTTTAAAATTCAATGATGTTTTAGAACAATGTGACACATTTAGGGATAAATATTTAGTTTATATTTAGTATGTTGCTCATACTCTGGCCATGAACTTTTCAGAACAGGTAATTTCAGCACTGATGGAAGATATTAGAATGGAAGAGAATGGTAACTGCAACATGTCTATTACCAAAGAAAGCACAAGAGAAGATTTTATCATTGCCTTCTCTTCCCTCAATATGCCTTTACAGTAACTGATGTCAATTCAGTCCTGAGAAGTAGCACGGTCTACTACTTAAAGCAGAGTCTGATGATGGTGTTACTGAACAAATTGTATTTCTGTAAGAAGTCTATGCAGAAGTGGGGGGAAATGTTTAGTGCAATTTCCCTATATTCGTGGTTTATGCTTAGTTTTGTACCCTGTAAATACCAGAGTTTAATGTAGTCTTGTGTTAATGCCCTACATCTGTGACTAGTAAGTCTTGTGCCAGCTAATGCTTCCATATTTATTTATATTAGTCATTAATACACACTAGCAGATATCCTAGTTTTGAGAACAAGGATTGTGTGCCAGAACAAAGAATGGTAAGAAAACTACATTATGACCTGATGGCATATTTGAAATACTCTCAAGGAGAAAAGATTAATCAGAAGATCTAGAACCATATCCAAATAAATCCATGGAAATAATTAGCAAATGCATGTGTATTCAGAAAATGTGATGAATATTTATTCGTTTCAGGAATATAACCTGGTCTGTTAGGATACTGGGCATGAATGAGGAGAATTCCCCATGCATCCAGCACTGCTAATAAAGTCAAGTCAGCTTTCTAATCTAGTAAACTGGCTGGAGAGTTTATTTCCCAGTTTTTGGTGACAGTGGACACTGAGTAGACTCCCTATTCCCACTGTTGAGAGGATGAGGATAAATAGCTAGTCAAGACTAAAAGCAAAGCAGCAGCCTTCAGAGCAGTCTCTCATTTAGAAATCTGGGCACTATATACATGTATAAGAAAAGTTTTTAATCCTTCCCACAACTAAGAAACCTACATTCCTCATCCTTCCCACAGTACTATCTCGATGCAGACACTCAAATATGTCTCTATATTTTGTAATGCTGATTTACCACAAAAATACGTAAGTTGAGGGTCAATATAACACAATCATGGTGAAAAATAACGGGACTAATAAGATGATGATGATGATGATAATAATAATAATAATAATAATTTAAAAAATAACATTTTCCATACCCTTATGAGATTCCTTTTATTGCCCTGGATGGAATATTTAAAAAACAATACCATTTTCTCAGAATGTTAGACTTCATCCCTGTAAAACATATCCCAAATTATGACTATTTTTTCTCCCCAGTTTATCAAATATATAAAAACAAAACATTGTTCTATCTTCAAAAACAGTTGAACTCAATGCTTAAAGAATTAAAGTATTGATATTTTGCAATTTCATAAGAAGCCTAAAGATAAGGGCACTAAGATGATTAAGGCACTGGACCGTATTTCATATCAGGAGCAGCTGAGAGAGCAGGAACCGTTCAGCCCAGAGATGAGAAGGGCTCAGGGGGACCAAATCAATGTGCACACCTACCTGAAGGGAAGGTGCAAAGAAGATGGAGTCAGGTTCCTTCCAGTTTCCAGTAACAGGACAAGGAGACAAAATGAAACACAGAAAGATCTGTCTGACCATAAGGAGCACAGGCAAAGCTTTCCTAGAGACATTGCAGAGTATCCCTCTTTGCAGACATTCAAAAACTGTCTGGACATGGTCTATTCCCTGACTCTACAATTCTGTTAATAGTGGTCGGGTTTTTTTCCCCCCACTGTGTTTCTGTAAGGTGGAGGAGAGGAGTATTCCATTTATGAATAAACATAAGCAGATAATTTAATATATCCCTTCTGTAGAGGAAGGATAATATAAAAGTTACCAGTGCACTTACAAATCAAAATACTAATGCTAGGAGGTACTGAGCACCAGCTGGGGTTACTTCTCATCTAACTTCTGCTCTCTTTTTATTAGCATAAATCTGGAAAATTTGTGTCATTTTAGATCAACCTAACAATTACAGGTGAAATGGGAATCAGTACTACTGGTACCAGCCATTTTTCCCTTTATATTGCAAAAGAGGATATTTTGATTACAAAAAGATTTAGGATTGATAGACTTTCAACAAAACTCTCAAGTGTACTATTTATATATCTCTGTATATTTATTAGATCATAATGCACTTCTACGCTGTTACCTCAGATTGAAGAAAATAAAAATTTTTTCCAATTTCAGTTGATTTAGAATTATTACAGATGTATTTCAGTCAGTGTTAGAGTTTTATAAACAAGTAAACCCAATTTGGTATCATTTGTCAATCACTTTTAAAGACATTTTAAAAGCCAGTGAGCCTGCTTTTGAATTAAATGAACAGTCACTTAGGTGAGTAGTAACAACAATTTTACCACAGAAGAGAAAGCTATGATAATTTTAGCCTTTATAATGCAAGTGGGAATTTCTTTTGTAATTTTAAAATAGAGAAGATTAGAAGATTTTTTTTTCCACGGAGTGCTATCCTGAAGGAGGAGAATGCTTGGTGAATGCAGTCATTGTGAAGGTAGAGGATCCAGTATGAGCAACATATCCATGGTGGCATACCTTTTGATTGCCTCTGGCTGTCAGACATTAAAGAGGAAGGCAACCTTTTCCTTTGAAGGGATGGATTTCCTGAAAGTGACTTCTTAGCCCTGCTGTATGAATGCCAGCACAGTGGAAGATTTTGAATTTATTTTGACTCTTAAAGCTCTGCATCAATTTCAGGTAATTTCAGGTGTGTAACACCAGACCCTCCATCCAAAAAAAGTCCCTTCTGGGGAAATAAAATATGAGCCTATCGTGTTACTTCCTTTTGGTACATGCTGAAATACTCTGATGGATGAAAGCCTAGGAGATTAAAAAAAACAAGCACTAAGAAGAATGCCTTTCTTCTTTTGAAAGTATCACAATACCAACTGCTCCACAATGTCACAATTCATCTGTATCTGTGCAGGTATATGTGTATGAGTTTGTATCAGCTCATATTGCAAGTTACACTCAGTGAAAAAATAAATCCAAGAAAAATATGCAAAGAGATCGGTTGTGGCGAAAGAAGGAAAAATAAATAAATAAATAAATAATCAAAAACCCAAACCAAACCAAAACCAAACCAAACCAAAACAGAACTAAACAAAACAAAAACCCCCAAATAAACAAAAAAAAACCCAAAAAAACCAAACAAAAATCAAGATAAAACAAAACAAAAACCCTCACACACACAAAAACTCCCAAAAAAACCATAAAAACCCTCTTGACCCCAGGCACTCTTGAAATTGAAGTAGTAAACTGTGATTTTGCTGATTAGAGGAAGGTTATAGAATACAGGAAGAAATAATATTTAATATTAACAAATCCGAAGATCATTTTATCCTCTCTTAAATAAGGTATACACAACTGTTGTCATACTGTAAAAAGCTTTATCTAGGGAAGGTTGAGATGTTTTTACAAAACAGAGAAAAAGAACAAATGCTAGAAACCAAAAATCTTTTCAGAGGCTTTTATCTCTTTTGATAAATCTTTCATCATGAAGGTAACACAAATCCAGAACAGAATTATTGTCCATCAAAAGAGATTAAAGGCTCCTCTCACCCACTACTCTGCCTGTCAAGGGACACTGAGGACAGAAGTGCGGGAAAAACAGGTCAGTCTTCCTACTCAAAGGTTACCAAAATATTGACATTTTCTCCAGCCAAATGAACATTCTGACCATGAACTTGGTCTTTAATAGGTCCCAGCTTCATCTCAATTCAGAATAGAAAATTGTGGGGAAAAAGAAACATTCTAGTGAGATGAGAAAATCCTGAGCATGGAAATATTTTATGGATCTATTAAGCATTGGGTACTGTCCCAAACAAAAATTGAAACAGCAGTTGGAGGGAGCAGACAAAGTATTGTAGTCCCTGAAAATTCTGCAACTGATCACCTACCTGTTAGTTTTGACTACGGTCCCTAGTTTCTACTTCTGCTTTTCCTCATAAGAATGTTGAAATACTTTCAGCAAACATTTTGTTCAATTATTTTGATTTTGGGTAGTTCTCTAACCAAGTGATGGATCCTTTAGGATATGAAAGCCTTGCTTTTTTATTGAGAGAATAGTTTAAAAAGTGGCAATACGAAAAAATAATTCCTTTTACAACCAAAAGGGTTGGTCTCACTTTTTAAGCTCTTTTGGTTAAATATAAGGAATATTTCGATTTTTAAAAAACCTAATTGCTCTATTTCAGTCTATTCTGTTCAAAACAGGAAAATTTTTAAGCAATTGGTCATTCAGTGTGACAGATAAAAAACAGATCCACCAGCTACAATTCAGAAGAGAATGTCTGAAATTTGTGAGTCTAAAGCTACAGGGAAAGACATAAAAGACAAGAGGAGGTAATTATTTCTTACTCTGCCTCGGGTGTTAAAAGCTAATTTTCACAGACCAAACAATGACACTTCCCAGAACTTCCTGAAGAACAAAGTTTTGATACAAAGCTTATTATTATTACTTGTGTTTCAAGATAAATAAAAACAGCAGGATAAAGAAAATTATGTTTATGGGCTCTTTAGGGACCTGCATTACAAAAGATTGCTTTTGTGGTGAAGAGATTAGTAAAAAAACTCAACACAGAGAGGAGACCATATCCTGAGGAAATGTGGCCTTTATCCAAGGAAATTTGCTAAAGAGTTGGAAATGGGCCTCTGATGTCATAAGTTATAACTCCAGTTCCTCAAAAAAACCCCCCAAACATACAAACAAACAAAAGCCATTCTCTTTCACAGCCTTACCTCATTAACTGCTAGACATTACAACCCAGTTTTCACTTTTACCTGTCAAATTCAATGTACTATGCTTATTATATCATTTTTGCCAGTCTAGACATTTGCTCTCCATTTCTGGTATTTATGTCTGTTAACTATCTCCAAATGTAGATCAGCCTCTGCTCTGCTTTCTCATCAGCATTCTTGGTCAAAAACACTTCTACATAACAAACTGAAATGCACAAACACACTTACATCTGTCTTATTTACTGTACATTTTTCCTACCCAGGTAAAGTCACTGATAGCCTTACAAAAACCTCTCATTTAAAATAATGTTTTCCACTTGTTTTCTTATGGGCCTTTATCAATTTGATTGAATACTGGGGGTTTGCAGTCATTTGCTTCATTTTATCTTCAATCAGTTTTGTAACCTTTAAGTCTGTAAAATCTACAGGAAAAAGTGAGAATTATTTTTTTACCTTTGTATTTATTTTTGTCATAAAGTTGAGATGTCAGCCTGCTGACAGTTTGACACTAGGCCTAGAGCAGAAGTGTCATCATTTGCCACTGACTAATAAGACAACTTCACAAGCTGCTGGAGTTGAACTGCCTAAGGCTGTTAGAGGTCTGGTAAGCCTTTTTTGAGATGTTTTTTTCTTTTGCAGCTCTCTGCTATGCTTTTGCTTCTAAAACGGAAGTGAAATTTTAAGGTTTGAACTACTTAAAAATTCTTTGTTCCTGCGTTTGACCCTAGAAATCAGTATCAATATAGCCAAACTGCTCACAAATTCCTGTTAGTGAGGCATTTCCAAAAGTAGCTAGCTATTTATAGGGCAAAACAAGAATATATTCCCATGATCTACTAAGGGCTGAATATTTCCAGCTGACAGATGTAAGCTCTTCAAATAGCTTCTACAGTAGGCTGGAAAAATTATTTTGGGGTTGTAGAACTACTATCTGTGTGGAAATAGCTGACTCCAGGCTCCAAAAAAAGCCCAAATTTATTGACTTCTTGGTGTCCTGAAATCCACTGGAAACACGAAGTCCCTTCACTGCAATCTTGCTTCCCACCAACTATGACAAAGCAGATAGCTGCAATTCCTTTCAGCAGACATATCTCCTTGTGAAATGTGCAGAGAAGATGAGGAACTTTTAACAAGCATTTTGAACTATTACTTTTTCCTACTCACACGGGTAGAAAAGGAACATTTCAGGAATTCTGAATTTTCCTTCCATTCCTTCAGGAGTACATAGCAGTGTATTCCATATCAGCCACAACAAATTCCTTGTGATCACTGATGAACTTTCTGGTTTGCTTCTTCTCCTTTTCTGTCAAGAAACACCATATTTCAAATAAAAGTTTTCTATGTAAAGATGTGTACAGATGGTACAGAAGGCTCCTGGTTAGGATATGACGGCCTATATCTGCCTCTTCCACAAGTTTAACATTCTTCAAATCACTACTTACTATCTCTGAGCACCTGACATGTCAGGTGACATTGCAGTCCTGTCAAATCACAATATTACAAAATCATGGATGGAAAGTTGTAAAACTGGAAAAAGTTATCTGCAGCTGACAGGCCACAGATTTTTTTGTAAGATGAGATACATTTGTAAATGAATTTTGTGCAGTTATCACTCTGCAGCAGATCTGCAACAGCTGCACATGCACAGCATCTGAATCCCTGAACACTTGCCACGTGTGAACAACTGGTTATTTGAAAATTAGGCCCATTTGGTTTCTTCCCTTCAAAAACCAGTCTTCAGGCGTTGCAATAATGGGGAAGAGGTGATGGGAGGAAAAGAAGAGCAGCTTTAGTAGAATCTGTAAAAGAAACACACATCATATTTCATGGGCAGCATGGGACAGCATGAATATAGAGGCAGGCACAGATTCCCAGGGAGAAGGTAAATTCATGAGGCTCCTTGCTGGAACAGGCCAATACATGCCCTCATGGTGCGTTTACATCATATGAAGCCAAACCTCAAAGAAACCACCTCTGCCTTACCCCTGGCTGCTGCAGGTCTGGCTTCTTTTCCCTGCCATGTTCTCTGATGCCAAAAAATGTGAAAGAAATACATGAGGATTTTATCTCAGTTCTTCTTGAACATAAAATTATAGAATCATAGAACCACAGAATATGCTGAGTTGGAAGAAACCCATCAGAACCGAGTCCAACTCTTTGTCCTGCACAGGACCTTCCCCAAGAGTCACACCATGTGTCTGAGAGCATTGTCCAAATGCTTCTTGAACTCTGTCAGGCTTAGGGGTGTGACCACTTCTGTCAGGAGCCCTTTCCAGTGCCCAGCCATCCTCTGGCTCAAGAACCTTTTTCTAATATCAAACCTAACCCTCCCCTGACACAACTTCAGGCCACTCCCTCAGGTCCAGTCACTGGGCACCACAGAGATGAGATCAGTGTCTGCCCCTCCTCTTCCCCTCACAAGGAAGTTGTAACTGCAATGGGGTCTCCCCTCAGTCTCCCTTTCTCCAGTCTGAACTGACCAAGTTGTGTAGGAAATATCTGTTAAGGGTTATTGCTTCAATAGACTAGGAGCCAAAATACATAAATACAAAATCCACCCATCTTCCTGGGCATCACACTAATGATTGCCATAGTTCAAGGTAAAAGGAAAACAGCTCCAGACTTTCTTCTTAGCACTGTGGATTATGATACACTTCAAGCTAGGACTTTTGTATTCCTCCATCAGACCTGCCTGATGTTCTCAGAAAATCTCCTGTATAAGTTATTTTCAAATGTCTTAAATAGTAATGTTGATATCCATTGATCAAAGCAGACTGAAGTATAAAGAGACTGAGTTACACAAAAGCAAAAGCATTCATTAAACCAACAATCATCCTTTCCTAATATGTCCTTAGGCAAATACTTTAATGTCTGTATACTTCCCATTAATATAACTCGGGATACTTGGGTCTTTTCACCCTCCCTTATTCTGTTCTATTTATTTAGCTTGCAAACCACTAACAGCAGTCATTATATCTTAAACTAAATGCCTAAGATAACAGGTTACTGGTTTGTTTTAAATTAGACTTACTACTTCCACCCTGATTGTGAGTAAATTGTATTAAAAATAAAATAAAAAACATGTTATTAATAAATTTTATTCCTCTTTTAGAGATTAAACTAACTTAAAATTGTTCTTCCAAACAGAAGCTTTTGGGGCAGCTATCCTGCTGCTCTGCAGGGTTTGGAGAGAGCTCAGCTAATTAGGGCTGGTTTACCTACAGTCTCCATGACAAGCAGAACTAAAGCTCCAGATCCAAATTCTTTCATCCCAGGCCTTGCAACTGTTCATTTTGTCTGTGTTTCCACCAGGGAAACGGGATGTGGGGTGCTAAGAGATGCTCCCCTGCTTGGTAAGGACGCCATAGATACTTTTTAGGCTACTGAGGCAATATAATACAGATAGGGTTAACACTGAGTATGCAGATTCATTCATTCTTATTAATACCCCAGACTGGAAAGTGCCTAAAATAAATGGCTACTTACATAATATTTATGTTTAAATATGCAATGAATTAATAAATATCAGTTCTGTTATTATCCTACACTTGAGATTCCTGCCAGGATCTCTTAGTTCAGCTTATTTTCATAAAAATATTTCATGTACTTTTTTTTCTCATATATTTCTGCTGTAAGGCATGAGTTTGCTGTAAATAATACAGCATTCAATAATGTAAAATGTTTCAAAACCACTGATGTCTTTCTTGGAGTATCTGTGATTAAAAACAGCTTTAAATCTTTTTACTTAGCTTTTTAAATACAGTCCAGTAAAGTCCAAAACAAACATAAAAAACTCTCGAGCAGCTGTTTTAATCCCAAGGAAAAACTTTAAAAAAAAAAAAAAAAACAAAAAACCTAGACACCACAAAATTTAAAAGAAATTTTAAAAACCCTATGAGGTCCACAGATGTTGTGACCTGTGTGGAGGAGAGAATATCTTGGCATTCTGGACCACTGAAAAAGAAAGTCAATACATCTAGGTGAGAGTTTTGCCTTTGATGCATCATGTTTATAAACATGAAGACTGTTTATGTTGCAAGCTGCAGATGGAGACAGAAGGATCAAAGCTCTTCAAAAACTGATCATTATTTTCAGGTATTTTCTCCTTTCTTGTTCTGTTTGATTAACTTGTTTGTTATTAGTATTTCCTTTCTTAGCTTGTTGGTTTGTTATTCTGGGGCACAAGTTGTTTGCTACTAATGCAAATTTGTTTGGGTTTGTCATTTGAAAGTTTGTTTCTTTCAGAATTTTTTACTTTTCCTAGGCATGTTTGAGTCTGAGACTGAAGATGAATATGGCTGAGTTACAAAGAGAATGGAAGGACTCAAGAACAGCTGTAGACCTCATACCTGTACTATAACTACAAAAGCAATGTCTCAGAGGCAGAGAAAACTGACACTAATCAGCTGAAAGAACATGATTCATAGAAAGATGAGAGAAGGAGGCAGGAAAAATTGAAGAGCAAGAGGGAAATGAGGAAAAGGCAGGAGATTCCAAGAGGGAAAGCAACAAAGGAAAGAAATAGTCATTAATATCTCATTGGGAAAGAGAAACAGAACTGCAACTTAAAATTTACTATGTTTTTTTGTTTCCAAACTAGTTAGTAAATAGTTTTCATTTTAAAACAGATGTGGTAATCTGCTCCACTCTTTTTTTTCCTTTCTCCAATATAAGAAGAAATGTTTCACTAACAGTTATATGTATTTATCATCTTGTTAATCTGGGGTTTGAATTTCAGTCATCCACACTGCCCAGGAACTGGCTCACATGCTGCTTAATTCTGGAGAGAGTCAACAGCAACAGCTGAAAGCTGGCCAGGGCTCCTCTGTCTTCTGGCAGCCTCTGTCCAGCTTCTTGGTAGAGAAGCCTCTTGTGCTTCCCTGACATTCCCCTTAGGTGGGCACTTCCAGACACTATACAGGTGTCATAGTAATGGTCCATTCAGACACTGGGAAAATTTTAGGCTTAATTATCAGATAATAAGTAGAGAAGACAGTAACATAGTAAGAACATTCAGCTGTTTGGGAAGTGATAAACTGCATTTATGTGGACAGGAGAAATGTATTACAGAAAGATCTGATCACATTTTGTTTAACAAGTATTTATAGTATTTAATAACACACTAATTCCTTCTGAAAATTTTCAATAGATAATTCAAGATAGAAAAAGACTTGGAAAATTCTCTATGATTAATTGAATGTAACTATTATACTCAAATATATTCTATCTGAAATGATCTATGTTTTGAGCTCCCTTGCCTCCAGCCCATTTTGTGCTGTCACAAAACATCAAATGAAATTTATTCTTGGATGTAGATTTGCCACCTTACCTGCAGAAACGTCACACGGTTTCCAGGTATGGCCACGACCAAACCTCCCTTTCATCAGCCATGGGTAGCAAAGATCTCCATCGAAACCTTTTCCACTGAGGAAAAAAAGATGAGTGAGGCAGGCAGGAATCATCAGGGCACTCCAAGTTTGGTCAGTGTAAGGGAAAGAATAGTAGGGAAAAGCATGAAAAGCAAGGTTCAGGAAGCAGTGAAAAGACTGTATTACTTTTCCATGTGAACAGCAGAATCTTACAACTCTTTCTTTTGTACAAGGTAATCAAGTGAATGTTGCAAAATATATAGGCAAAAATTCCCACTGCCTGATTATGTCAGTTTCAGATCTCCATGGAAGTCCAGCTGATGGCAGTTCTGATTCAGTACAGCAGTTACACAAGTATAAAATTGCACATGCAAACCATTTTTGTTATGCTCATTAGCTGTACTCATGCCTTCCAAAGAGTATGGAAGTGTACAGGGATAAAACCAGGGAGTTTCTGTGGAAATCATACTGGAAATCTGTACATTCACTACTTTAATTCATAGAAATGTTGGTTGTAATCACCTCTACAGACTCTAACCTCCCTAGCCCGACAGTGTGGGGGGCTAATCTGGTGAGATAATGGGAATTCCCCATGAGAAATAGCAATGCACCTTTTAATTTATTACTTTCTATACTCTCTCATTTATTTTCTTAAGAAGCAGTGCCAAACTTTTCGATTTCCTCATGCAGAAGTATTTCCCGTCACTAATAATTTTCATCACCATTCCCTCAATTCTTGCAATTTCCCTTGCCAGGTGGAATGAAACATGGGCACAGCACACAGTCACAGGATAAATCTGTTAATGGAGTGAGGATATAAACTACACCCAAATGCTTATCCATAGCTATAACATCTAAGTAAACTAGAAAAATGTTTCTGCTAATGAACCTCATAGTCCAAGCTGCAGATGAAAACACTTTGATTACCATTATTAACCACAGAGATTGTATCATTTAAAGTTAACCTCTGCCAATTGTCTAAACCAGCTACATAAAATGCCATTAATATGGACTTGAAAAGTAAGGCTGAGCGAAAGCTGGTTTAATCCCAAGGAAAATCTTTAAAGAAAAACACCTGCACACCACAAAATTTAAAAGAAATTTTAAAAACCCTATGAGGTCCACAGATGTTGTGACCTATGTGGAGGAGAGAATATCTTGGCATTCTGGACCACTGAAAAAGCAAGTCAGTACGTCACCTAATGCTGAGTCAGCATTTGTTGTTGTGAACAGGGGTAATGGAATTCAATTAATCTTTTAATGGAAGAAAATCATAATTACTGAAGTTGCAATATCCTCTCATGGTATTGACTGCTGTCTAAACCTTTGGGAATCCTGCTATCCTTTTGAAATCCTCTTGAGACCATCCAGCAGCAGGTTTTTAACACTTCTGTGAAAGATGGCATAATACAAGGTAAGAAAGAGCTGGAAGAAGCTGGAATCACCACCTATCTACAATGCCCTTGGCTTGTCACTGCATATATCCATTATTACAATGAATATTCCATTACCAAAATCTAGTGCTACTGAAGTTAGCAAACCAGCAATGTTTAAATTTTTCTTTTTTATTGTTTTTAGGTACTGGTTCTTCTCTTTGTTAATATCACCAAGCAATACATTTTCCACCAACCAATTGACAATGTGTTAATATGTTTCTTTCTATCTAATTATGTATTTGTACCCAAATTCTGTGAAGTTTGTCTTTAAGCGAACACTGTTTTATCCAAGAGATTATTTTTGTAAATAAAATAGCGTGTTTTGCACTACACACAAAGGAGGAGGCTAGAAAATGCATGCCGTAATTGGTACACATAGGACTGCTAGTGCCCTGATATAAAAAATGTATTTTGCAAACAGGAATCATATAATATAGGCCATGTACATCTTTGGTTTGTGCTTCTACTAACTTTTTTGCATATCATTACCATGCACAGGATGCCACTGGTGAACTGCACAACCAATATCATTTGTATTCTTGGAGAAATTGCTCAAGCAGGCTCACAAACAGTGACAAACACTAAGAACAAATATCATTATCCAGCATTCTGGTCCCAAATGGAGCTCATAGATCTTGAAGTGGCAGGTTTTTACTGTATGAGTCAAGAAGCCCATGACAGAGAAAGGCTAAACATCAGGAGTATATAACTAATTGCTGACACTATGCACTTGTAAACAAAACACAGCAATCAATATTCATACTTAAAATCCTTTTGGCTTGTACAGACAACTTTTGCAGATTCTTTCTGCAATTATGTACAGTGACCTCATATATATTTACTGTGTGTTAAAGGCATATATGAAGCAAGTATATGCTTTCTAATGTGAAACACATTGTTCATAGTGTCAAACCTTACTGGAGCAAGGATATTTATTTCACAAACTTTGAGATGAGTTGATAGGAGTTAATGTACCCCTAAACCTTCATCTCTGGCAGCAGATGTACTTTTCCAAAAAATGATTTAAAGAGATTACCTATGGGCTTCCTGCTTTACACCAGGAACAAAACTAACCCTAATAGCTGAGCAGGGACCCTGGATCCAGGAATTTCTAATAAATGTCTAAAATCTCTTCTGATTAATTCTAAAAAACCTTTGCTAAAATAACTGCCATATCTTCCTGGCAGCCAATTCACATAGGCCAAAGGGGGCATTTGGGAACCCTTGATTTGCATGACAGCAGAGCTATTACCCATGACTGCATGTTGACACTACTAGCTGTTAAATGTGCTCACATCTCCAAACCAAATATCAGCATCTGCATTTGGCCACACTGGGATTGTCTATAGACATATAGTCAGCTCTTGCAGGACATAGTTTGCAAGTTAAGAAGCTTGATCAGATGTCAGGGAAATACAGATCTGGTTTAGAAGTCAGAGAAAGTAACTGAAATATGTGGAAGAGGCATTCATGGCCTTTACCTTTTAATGACTGTCCTTACCCCACTTGGACTCAAAAGTAACTAAGCAGGTCCCGGGACCCAATTCACATGACTGACATCACAGCCTCCTGTCAGACTACAGGCTGGATTAGAGCTTGAATATGTAACATGGAGTTCTAAAATACTATTTTGTTTAAGCACACCACCATTTTCTAAGAACTCTAAACTTTTCAATGCCACCTGTTATAAGCACAATGATGTCCAAGTTGTTCACTGAATGGAAGCTACACATTCTGAAAAAACCCATCTAAATTGCTATCTGTGTGCAACTGGGGCAAAAATGTAAATATGTGCATCTCTCACATACTGAACAAGAAGCAAAACTTCGAGTGTCATTGAAACCTTCACTGACTTTCCCTTTCTTAATATTTAATTTACTGTCTCATGTATAGTACTGCTCATCTTTCCCACACCTGTCACTTCTGCTCTCTACCAGACTGATCGTTAGTACTTCAAACCACATTACCCAAAAAATGTCAAGTTAACTTGATGTCTTGGGGTGATTTTATGATGATGCTTTCTTCCTTTACTGTCTGCTCTATGCCCAGAAAACTGTTGCTGACCCAAACTGACAGAAGGGGTACTCACTACCATGTGATGTTATGCTCAGCAACAGAAGCTTTGGATGTCCAAAGCAGTCATTGCTCAGACATGTCTGGGCACTGGTCTTGCTTGTGGGAAATGATAAACGATTGCCTTTTCATCACTTTTCTCCTCCCTTTCTTTCATCAGTTCAACTGTCTTTATCTCAGCCTGTGAGTTGTTTCTCACTTTCAGTCTTCAGATTTTCTTCCCCACCCCACCGGAGAAGGGAGTGAACAAACAGCTGGGTGGCTGCCAAGTCTCTGAGCAGGGTAAACACACCACAGGTGATATTCAAGGAATGTCAGCAGTTTTGACACGATGTGAATTGCTTCTGTAACAGAGAGGTCAGTATATATTATGTTACCTGTTTCTCCCTGATCTCTTACACATAGGTTGGCAACAGTAGGCAAATCTTAGCCTAAGGACTCTTTGGAAGAAAAACCATTTTCCTTCTTCTATAGAATCCTACACAATGATGTTTGAAATTATAACTGGTAATTTAATAGTAAAAATAACTGGCCTTTAGATAACATTGCTCGAAAAGGCTCCTTTCCTCGACAGAGGTCTTATGAGTTAGAAATCTGTGGGTGCTCCTCCTCAGCACTGGACATCTTCACGTGGTTCTCACAGGGACCCCTTCCTGCTAAAGCACAAATTCGAATTTTCAAATATTTCACCTCCCGAAATTAACTGATCCTGATATGCTTAAAAGTTTTCTGATTACTGTGCAAGAGAGCAGGACAATGTGTTCCATTTTGATGTGTAAATTACTCTTCCTAGTACAAATATATAAAACTATCTGTGATATGATCAAAAACACTGCTATGAAAGCTTCTCCCTGAATTTAGCTTAGAATGTGAGAATGAGAACCTGAAAGCCATAGTGAATAGGATTCAAACAGCGATAAAATGATGGTAAATAAATGGGAACAGCTGCCACTATTTAAAACTCTAAGAGCACATTTATGGCGAACAAGATTGTTTTTTAAAACTGTCAATTTTAGCAGGGTAGAAAGTAATGTTTGTTCTAGTTCATTTCAGATTTTTTCATAACTAATAAATGTCTTGGCCATAAAAATTACTATTGAAACTGAACAGCTAACAGCCTGACTATCGAACAATAAGGCTACTTAAAAAGTTATTTATCAACATAAATGATTTTGCATAACCAAGACATTTTTATGCAGAAAATGATGAAGTAATATGCCACTGATTTTTATAGTGTAATACCCTGTAACTAATGGTTTTTTTGAAAAATCATTTCACATTTCTAACAATTTTAGGCGGGAGCTAATGATTTTATATGACAAATGGTTATGCAAAATAGAATGATTTTGTACAGTTAATGGCTTCATACAACTAATGAGTGAATACCACTCCTACAATTTTAGTGCACATTACTCTCATAGTGATCATTCATCCTAAAGATATTTTATGCCTTTTGTAAAATTTATTGTGTCCTAGTCCTTTGAAGGATGTATTTCCATATGCTTCTCTTGGTTTTCTGCATACTAATGAATTTCCAGTATGGTTATCACATATTAAAGAGTATACCATGAAAGGCATTATAAAACCACCTTCTTTTTATGTTGATTTGATATTGATAGTCCTCTTAATTCACCTTACTGAGTTTTCTTAAATTAATTTAAGGGTCTGATCTAGCCCTCTGCTTGTGATCTCTTTAGTGTGTCATTTTCTGTTCATTTGAGTTTTGCTAAGTTATTTTTTTAGTTAGAATAAAAACTATAAAATCTCCTTCTCTAGCTTCAAATAATACTAACAGAATGCTTCATGACATCCAAATATGTGCCAAGGTGCAAACACTTTTCTGTGTTTGTGTCTTTCAGACTGGCTTTATATTCCTTTAGTGTTTGGAAACCAGTAAATATGCTCCAAAATCTCGTAACTATATTGAGAAGGAATTTTGCAAGATATCTTCCAGTTAAACACATGAAGAACAAGCGCAAAGGGATGTCACTTTACTCTAACATCATGGAAAAACACACAAAGAAAATGTGTGATTCCACCCACAACTCCTTGGTAGGCTCCTTAGTTTAATCAGCCAGCAAGAAGGAGATATAATACCCCTACACTGTTACCAGAAAGGAGCTGAAAGGAAGTAGCTCCTCTATGACAGCTGTCCGAAAACTTCCTCTGAGACCTCACATGCCACTGCAGTATTGGAGACCTTTTGTCACTCTCATAATGGCCTGGGCAGACGAGACAAAGGATCAGGCTTAAATGACCTCAGCACCAGTCCAGGTTTTGACTAAATCTACGCAAGTAAATCTGGAGCCTTTTCTCCCTGACACTGACCTTCTGGCTGTCTTGCCACACCTTCTTGTCTCTGTCTTCAGCTTCCCCTGCACTTTAATGAAGATTTTATTGAACTGACCGGTATTGTATCTCCTGCAACTTTCCTGTCAAAACATGTGCCAAATGAAGACAGGCTTAAATAACTTTGCTGAGCACAGGTTTGCCCCATTTCAGACTGAATGAAAAAGTCATGCTTTGTACCTGTGACACCTCAGCAGTAAGATTTGGAAAAAGTCACTGTGAACGATAGAAGCTGCTTTTTCATCTTTTTAGCTGCCTTCTATAAAATTGTTTTTACACTCGCCTTCTTTCTTCAGGAAAATGGAGTTCTGTTAAAGTTAGTCAAATGTAAAAACAAGAGACTCTTCTAGCCCTCTAAAATGAAACTTTCTTGTTGTCCTCCAAAAAGGATGGCCATTGCCATCATTAAAACACTTTGAAATGGCAAAAGGGAAATGATAAAACAATTGCCTTTTCATCAGGAGAGGATTCCTTGTAAAAAATTTGGCAGCTACAGAGGATGGATAAGTGATATTTTTAGAATAAAGGCCTTCAATGGTTTCCTTTATTACCTCAACTCTTTTGCCATTTTTGACTGTCTGAGACCTTTGCTTTAATTGAGGTATTTTACACTGTTTTCCATGGTGCCCTCAAAATCTGGTGCTAGTTAACACAGATCAACCTATGTTTCTGATAAATATAGTCTCCACCTACCCTTGCAATATCTGCAGTACTTTCATATTCTTTTCTTACAATGCAAAGATATATTCTGATCAAGACCTGGGAAACATTTCTACATCCAGATTTGTGCAATTTGAAAGCACTTGCACTGAGCTGTGAGCTGCTGTGGCTATTCAGCTTCTAACATCACCCTAACTAGACCCGAGCAAGCTTAGGCATTTCCCACCATACTGCAGCACCCAGCATAGAAATAACTTTCCTCATAAATGTAGAGCAGCATAGATATAACTCATAGAAGTAGAGATTGTTTTCCACCAAGCCCATTTACTAATTTAATTGGGCAACTTTTTTTTAGTATGGAAAACACTAAAAATAAAATTAGAATAAATACTTAACAGAATATGTTTATTCAGTTGCTGCATATCTCCCTGCTTCCGCCAGGCTAATCTGACCTTGAATCATCTCTACTCAGCTGTAAGTATTCACCCAGATTTGTCTTAACTCCTGATAGCTGGGGAAGGAAAAAAATGAACTATGGAGGAGGCTAAAAATGTACAACAGGAGAACAGCTTCCAAATTTGAACTGCGTAGTGCTTAATCTCCCTTTTCAATAGAAAATCTGAACACTTAATGACCCAAATATCAGAACTTACATTTTTTGTTCTTAAAGCAAAGCAAACAAAGCAAACCAAAGCAAACAAAATATTTGCATTTGAACTTCACTCATTAGTTATACTAGGAGTAAAATTAGGATTGTATGAAGTGTATTTCAACAGTAGTTACAAGTCTATCCTTAAATGTGCACAAGTGTAAATATTTTTCTCTGATTTTTAATAAGTATTTTGCTATTTTAGTTGTGTCACTAAATATCACATGAGGAACAAGTAACTCAGTCTACTGCTTTCAATACCTTTGACATTTGCCTAGCCAGAAGTCAGCCACTGCTAGCACCCTTATTAGATTTAGTTACCAGCATGATGCAATCTTGGGTATTCCCTTAGATGAAAATTATGAAATAAGCATAAAAAGAAGTTTCCAGTTTTAGTTAGGTGTTGGTTTTCATAGATATTAATATTTTAATACCACTAATAAATTGTGCTCATTCAACAATGCAGATAGCTGAAACTATTAATTGCAGAATAACAACTTGTTATGGAATTTTCTTCTCTGGAAAAAGCTTTTCCCTCTGAAGGCCTCCTTTGGTATAATTCCACATGAGATGCCTATGTAAGACTGATACATACAGCCCAGAGGAGATGCACAGAACACTGCTGATCAAAGGAAGAGGCTTTACCTATGAGAATCCTTCTTTTCATTTGCTCATGTTATATCCCTTTGCACATTTATGCACCTTTATTTATGCACCCTGAGCCAAAATAAACTGGCAGATGTGCATATATAAATCTTTGGAGGTCTACTCTCCTGAAAGCTCTCAACAGCATATTTTAATAATTACATATTATTTATTACTCTATCTAGTACCAGTGGAAACTGAGGAAAAAATACTGAGGCATCTGATCCAATTTGTCAGTCTTGTTTTAATGTAAATTAGTTTTAGCAGCGCAAGTATGCTTTTTAAACAATTTATAGCCTCATTTTCATTGAATTAATGATGAACTTATTATCATAGACTCACTGAATCATAGAATAGTTTGGGTTGGAAGGGCCCTTAAAAATCATCTACATACAACCTCTCTGCCATGGGAGGGCTGCCACCCACTGAATTCAGGTTGCTCAGGGCCCCATCCAGTCTGGCCTGGAAGACTTCCAGAGATGAGGCATCCCCAACTTCTCTGGGCAACCTGGTCTAGTGCCTCAGCACCCTCACAGTAAAGAATATCTTGCTAACATCTAACCTAAATCTCTCCTCTTTTGCTTTGAAGGCGTTCCTCTTTGTCCTACCACTATCTGTGCATGATAAAAGTCACTGTCCCTCTTTATACAAGCCCCCTTTAAGTACTAGAATGCTGCAAAGAGTTTTCCCTGGAGTCTTCTCCATGTTGAACAACCCCAGCTCTCTCAGCCTGTCTTCATAGGAGAGGTGCTTCAGGCCTCTGATAATCTTTGTTGCCCTCTCTGGACTCTCTCCAACAGGTCCATATCCTTCTTATGTCGGGGACTCCATGTCTGGATGCAGCACTCCTGCGGGGGTCTCACCGGAGAGCAGGGTAGAGGGGCAAAGTGACCTCCCTCACCCTGTTGGTCACACTGCTTTTGATGCAGTGCAGGACTCAACTGACTTCATGGGCTGCAAGTGCACATTGTCAGCTTTTCATCCACCAGAACCCCAAAATACTTCTCCACAGGACTGCTCTCAGTGAGTTCTCCTAGCCTGTATCCTTGCTTGGGACTGCCCTGACCCAGATGCGGCACCTTGGACTTCTTGGACTTCATTAGGTTCTCATAGGCCCACCATCGTGTTTGGGAAGGTACAGGCACACTGCCATAAGGTAGGCTAGCCCAGAGGTGACAAGGCACTCATGTTATGCTTACAGAGCTACCGGACTTTTTTTGCAGTTTTAGCCTCCCAGCTTTCGGCAAGCAGGGCATGGTCCAGAAATGAGTTACTTGCTTGTGCTCATTCACTGGAACTTATAAATTTTAGTTTGAATTTTGATTAAACAAATATCTCAGACTCAAGAAACATTGTTAAACCGTTGTTTAATCCTAATGTGTCTTGTTGGTGGTAAGTGTGTTCAGCTGGTTAAAAGCAACTTCATGTGAGCTGATGAGGTCAACAGCACAGACAGGACAAACTTCTTGGACTAACCAAAACAAAAGACAGATGTTGCTTTATTACATGAAATCATGGATTTGCCATAATACTTCTCCATGATGATAAATCATGAAGTTTTAGATCTCGCTATAAATATTAATTGTCATTTAATTTCAACTGATATGACCGTAATGAATCAAGGTTTGACATATGTGGATATCTGGCTGCATAAAGAGAAAATAGTAAGTGAGATGAAGTAGCATCAGAAATGGGTTTAAATTCTCCCTCTGTTTTACTGCAACTGTGAGGATAACACTGTCTTGAATATTAAAAAGGCCCTTTGAGGGGGCCACAAGTGCTACCTACAAAAGGAAATTCATGGGAGAAAGGAAATCACGAAATCAGAAACGATACTTTTCACCCAGAAGGTACCACAAGCATGTCTCAAATAAGATAAAGAAGTCATTCAACTGTATCTTTCCCTCTACACCGTCTGCATGACCTCAACCTGATCCACATGCAACAAGCTGGGACTTTATTTCACAAGTGGTAGGGCATCCCTCAGGCTTCCCCAGGTATGTATGGCTGGATTACACAGGCAGAACACAAAGTAAAGAGACTAAAGATATGTATGTCTTGATCCGAGACCAAATTTGTAACATCTCCTGTTACAGACATAGAGAAAATATCTTTTTTAAAGAACTATCCCAGAAAACAATTTCTTTTCCTCCTCTTTCAAAGTAAAGTAGAAGAATTTTTGGTGAAATTATAAATGCTGTACAAAGCCATGCTCTGTTCAGCTGGGTTATGCATTGACATATGTATGTAAACATTGCCTTTCTTTTTTTGTTCAGTCTGTTAAATTCTTCAGTTTGGGCTAATATGTGGCTCTCAGTCCAAATTGTCATTCACAAGAAAACATAAAGTTAGTCCACCATCACTGTTTAATTTGAAGCTTTACTTACACATCTGTATTTTTGTACTATGTAGTATGTACCATGTACTGCACTAGAAGTTTTCACTTCTTGATTAGAAATATTTATGCACTGTAATTTTCAATTGTAACTTTCCATGTCATATATTAAATGCTGTTGTTGCCTTATCTCGCACAAAGAGTTGTAAAGATCTGTGGTTTACAATAAGATAAATGCCATAAAGGATGGAACTTTTAATTTCAGTCTTGGCATCTGAAGCAGAAAGCACTTGCATATGATACACATATTTATAACACACAGATTTATAGGTTGCAGTTTGCTTGGCCTTTAAAATTTTGGTAGTCTTATCATTACAGCAGAATGGAATCAATATTCTTATTAGAAAAATATGCCATTGACATCAATTTCCAGTCATTAATTCTTTTGAGACACTCTGTATTTATTATTGACAGAGTTGATCTGTTTAGACCCACAACCCAATTCCTGCAAAGGCAAATCTACAGATGCCATTAAGAAAACATTAAAGGACAAATCAAGCACAGTTGGGCATAGAAGTGAAAAGAACATTCCCTTTTACTCCAGTGTGTGAATTAATTCCTGGAAAGTAGCTTAAAAACAAAGCAAGAGCTGCAGGGCACAGAAGAGAGTGAAGCTCTAAGTGCTGCCATCATAGGACCAGTGGACCTTGAGTGAGGTGCATGTCATAGGCCAATTTTGAAAATGTCCTGAGTGCTTTTAATGGCTTTAATTGCTTTGGCATATGCTGTTTCTCAAATAGGACTTTAAGGTGACAGTAATACATTGTCAATTTTTAAAATCCTACCTAAACTGCAGCAGGGCAAAGCAATTGCTGAATCCCTTTTTTTTTGGTCTCTTAGACTCTAACGTAACAAATAGAGGGAAGTCTGACACAGAAGAGAGAATACATCTGGCAAATTCAATGCTGAACTGCTGAAATGGCTCCAAGTCTCTCAGTCCGCAGTGCTAGCTGTAGATATGCATGAATGCACGGCTGTTTTCTTGGTCTGTTTCTCAGAACTCACCTTCCACACTGCCTTCTCCACTCTCCTGGCTCACTCTGAGCCAGCCAGTCAAAGACCCTAAATACCATAATAAACCAGAAAAGGGAAAAACCACTGGTGTGCTGGAAGAGGAGGACAAAAGGTAGGCTTTGCTATCAATGAAACTCTTTTCTATTAATCCCATCATTCTAAAACAACCAGTGATTAACTGGTTGCAGGCAGCTCTTCAGACTGCCACCAAAGAGTCTCCGTATTTTCCAGAAGTACAATTATATGCAAATGTTGTCAGAGCTGCTGGAGATAAAGACATGCAGCAAGCTCCTTTGTAGGTTTTGTTTTTGTTCTTCCTGGTAGTTTTCATTAGCCTACAAGTCATTAGGCTACAGTCAGAACATAAGGAAAAACAAAAATTAAAATGGAAAATGTTATGCAAAATTAGTTGTCAAATATATCTTGGAACAAACCCTGTATAAAGGTTTCTTTATGAACAACTGTACACGTAATTTTATTCTTGCTGTCACAAATACATCTTACCACATAAATCAGCTCAGGCTGAATCAATTGAACCTCAATATAAAGCTCTTTATTTCACTCATTTTTTTATTATCTATAAACGTACTGCCTTCTGCATGTCTCTCATTCCACAGAGTTTTTTGCATTGCTATCTGACATTTTTTGCACATCCTTGACTTTTAACACTGCGATTTTTTTTATTTTCATAGAATCATAGAATACCAGGTTGAAAGCAACATCAAGGATCATCTGATCCAACCTTTTTTGGTCTTGACAAGATGGCCTGGCACCCTGCCTTTCTGGATCTTAAAGGTGTCCAGCACTGGGGAATTGACCAGTGGAAAGATTATTCCAGTGGGTGATTACTCTCATTGTGAAAATGTTTTCTCTTGTGTCCAGTTGGAATCTCCCCAGGAGTAACTTGTACCCATTACCCCTCCCCTTTTCCATGGGACTCCTTGTGAATAGAGAGTCTCCATCTTCTTTGTAGTCACCCTTTAAATACGGGAGCATGGTGAGAATGTCTTATGTAAGCCTTCTTTTCTCAAGGCTGAAAAAACCCAGCTCTCTCAGCCTTTGCTCCAGCTTCCTAGTCCTCAGATCATCTTGTGGCCCTTCTCTGGACTCTTTCCAACCTGTGCACAGCTTTTTTGTACAGTGGGGACCAAAACTGAACACACTTCCAGCTGTGGCCTGACAAGCACGGAGTAGAGGGTGATAATGACATCTTTGATAACCATCATCTGCTGGTGATGCTGTTGTTGATGCAGCCCAGCATTCTCTTAGTTCTCTTTGCCATGGCAGCATGGTGCACTCTCATATTGAGTTGCTTGCCCACCAGGACCTCCAGAATAAATAATCCTTTATTGTGTTTTCCCAGGTACACGATTTACAATTGTCATTGCTGAACTTCCCAAGGTTCTTGTTAGCCCACTCTTCCAGCCTATCCAGGTGTTCCCACAGGGTGGCTCTCACTTCTGAAGTGTCCACTTCTACCAAGTTTGGGCCCGTTGACAAACTTTTTCAGCATACAATTGATCACACCATCCAACTTGCCTATTAAGATATTGAACAGCGTTGGGCCTAATATCAATAGCTGAGGAAACCCCCCCACATGACAGGCTGCCAGTTTGAAAAGGAGCTACTTACCCCTCCACTCTGGGTGCTGCCTGTCAACCTGTTCCCCACCTATCACACCAACCACTTTTTGTTAATCTTCTCCAGATTCATGGTTACTTGCAAAACTTGCCTACTTACTAAAACATATGTCAAGAGGGTTTTTTTGCATCTGGATTTTTATTATTTACCCAACAGTCTTGTAATTTCATTTCAGCTGCACTACCTGAAAAAATGCCAGTCAGTTTTCCCTGATTGTTATACTCTCCTATGGCTTTTATTAATGTGTTTGTAGACAGAGGCCACTTCATATGTCCATATAATTTCAATAACTGTAATCCTTCCTGCAAGTTTCTGACTTATTTTTATTGTGCTCTGGATGCCCCACCTCACAGGTCTGGGGGGAGTGCTTTTGGTCCACTACCAGATGATCAAGTGTTCCATCTCCATTATCTTTGTAAATATTGAATACAGACTGCACAAAGGTGATAATTTTTCTTAGAAATGTGATAATCCTGCAACAGTTTCCTCTAGCACATCAGAATTAACTGTTCTCCATTTTTATTCATGAATGTGTTACAAATCTCTTGAATGTATATCTTCTATATCTATTCACATATGAGTACACATGGTTTGAGAAGTGAGCATGTATTTTCCCCGTTGGGAGTTTGTTATGTTTAGAGGGATGTAACTCCTGCTCTAAATGCTACAAACATAAATGGACTCCAAGCATCAGTGGGATATCACTGTGCAAGAAGGGAAGGGAAAGCAAACTAATGAGACACTACACAGGACTTCTTTATTCCCTCACAGTTTTTTGTTTCCTGGGTAAGAAATCAACTGCACACAAAGGTAGGTTAGTGCTTGCCCCATTATTCACGTGTGGACTGCACAGTGTCCATCCAACAGCAAAGACCACACACCAGTCCCAAATGGCCCTGGAGGCACCTGCCATCAGTGTTCTGGGCAAGCAGGGGCCCTGGCTGAAACAACGGATGGCTGCTTGCAAAAAGCTGGCTTGCTCTGCTGCTCAAGAGAGTGTTTTTAGTCCACTTAAAGCACTAGCCACTAGCTGGAACTTAAAATAGCTCTGCCAGCTTAACACACACCTTCTGAGGTACAGTGACACAAAATATCACCTAAGGTGTAACTCCATTGTAAACCGCTGCAGAATACATCATATTAACGCTATGTCTGCTAGAAACCAGCAAAGCTCCTGTTGGGTGAGTTTTGACTATTTTCTATGTAACAGCAGGAGAGGCCACATACTAATATATCTTGCTGCTTGACCCTGTTTGAAAGGTACCTTTTTATCCCTACTTTCTTCTCTCCCTTTCCAGCCAGTCTTTCTAAACTATTTGGTTCAATGCAGAACTAATTTATCATGTGCAGTCAGAAGCTTTATCATGTTCATTACACATAGGTGACCTTCAACTCAGTGATTACCTTCTGCTTATTTTGACCTTGAAAACTGTCTCAATCAAGACTGTGTGATCATCAGACAGGCTAAAGGCAAGAAGCACATTCTTTGCTAAAAGGTCATCCTCCTTCATTTTCAATCCTTTTGGTAAGTTGGTTGTAGAGGTCATAAATAATGTTGGAATAGCAAGGCCTCCTACTAACTTTATGAAGCCCATTTGTAATTATGCTCTTTCCTGCTTCTGGGCTGCAACTTTTCAAAGTTTTTTACCTCACCTTGGACATGCTTAGATTTGATAAGGCTTCCCCTTTGGACATGGATTAAGATTTAACAAGCAATGAAGAAAACTAAGTAATATTTTTCTGACCAATCTGACAAAAAATCAGTAACATTTTATTTCTTTTCAGTGTTTAACTGTGATTATTCTGACATTTCTGATTCTAATTCCCAAAAATATCTTGAAAACCACATAGCAAACAGGGGAAGGAAACATGGTGAAGAGAGAACTAGAAAGTGAACACTGGAGTCAAGATCTTGTCTTTAAAACAGCAGTAAGAAATTCACTGTGCATTTTGGCAAGTGTTCACAGATGGGAGAAAAGAAAAGTTTAATTTTATCAGAAAGATATCACCTTAAGAAATAAGCATGTGCTGACATTACAAATATATTGAAAAAGTACAGAAAGGAATTTGATTTTATGTCTACAGAGGACATACAGAGAAGTAAAAGCATACAGAAGTACAGACCTGTAAAAGAAGTAGACAGAAGTACATTCACAGAACAGAGAGGAAAAGTACATTCAGTATTCAGGTAACATCTTGCTGCATAGAATGAAAAATGGCTGCAGTGTCATTGTCACCTGGGGAATTTAATTTTGCCTGACCAGTATCGCCATCTACACAGTAGTAAAAACCACTAGAAGATATAAAATTTATGACTGCAAAAAAAGTGATAGGTGTGTAATGGTTGTTAATAAAACAGCACATGAAAATAGCTATCCTACACATAGTATTTTGCCTCCTGCAGTTTTTTCAGGTTTCAGTTTTGATACTGAGAATTTTCTATTGGCCAGTGAAGGAGGCTAATTCAAAACATCAGCCTCTTAACCAGTGGATGGCATTAAGATCCACATCTGACTCCTTTCACTAAAGCAGCTAATGCAGTGGTTTGAAATAATTCTCTGATTGATTATGTCTGGAAGTTCAAAGCCCATTATCAGAAATGACAGAGTAGCAAGTGGAATGACATATATAGAAATTGTTGTAGGTCTGACAGACATGAAAAACACTGAGTAGTATTTGAAACTTTCAAATACTACTAATGAAATGTTCCTGAGATCTGACAAGCTTTCATTTTTCCAAGTCTAATACTTTCTAGAAAGATTTGGAGTCACATATGGATTAAATACCCTGTCTTTATGTTTCGATTGGTTTAAAAATGTGAAAAATTGAAATATATAGTTAGAATATCCTCTTGCAATAATGTAGTTCTTCTAGATCAAAGACTGTGCACATGTAAGTGAAAAGTAAGTTATAAAGATAATGGTAATGTATTTCACCAGAGCTGACAGATACTTTACATAATGGAGGGCTTACAAATGTATGCTTAATAATGTAGAAGTAAAATATTTTTTTCATGGTGATAGCAACTGAAGTGCTACCTGGGAGCTCCTCCCAGGATAAGCATGATTAATATGACTGTACTACTACCCCCTCACTTTCTTTTTCAACTTTTCTCTCAAATTTTCTTTCTTACTGTTCTTTAACAATCATTATTATAAAATTAGACTACCACATTATACTGCATAAGGAAACAGAGAGTTGAATACTGTACGGGATATAACTGCTCTGAAAAAGTTTCATGAAAATTTTTTTTTTCATTTGAAAACACTGTTTAAGTTTTCGTAGGTTCTTTGAAGTTCAAATTTAATCAATCATCTTTTGGAACACAGTCTCAAATTTCTTGTCAAGACTCCACCTGACACTTTCAAAAAAGAAAGCTCTAATTTTAATTTTTAATAAGACCTGTACACTTCTGTATAGGAGTGGTTTTCTTTTTATTAATTAATGCCAGCATTTCATTGTAGTTCAGCATAGGAATGTTTTCCAAAACTTACTTTGATGGACTGAGAATGTGCACTATTCCTATCTCAACATGTAATCTTTGAAGAAAAATTTTTCTCAGGTTAAGCTATATGTCTGCTCTGAGTACCTCCTACAGGAGCAAAGCTTCCCGTAGGCCCCTTTCAGAGACTGTCTCTAAGATTTCACAGCTTATCTGTCAAAGCAGAAAAGGGCCAGGAAAGATAACAGAGAGAAAGGAGGAATAATTCTCACAGTCAAAATAAGATTCAAATGGTATGTTGATTTTGGTTGCAGTAGAGTTAACTTTCTTCACAGTGGCTGTAATGGGGCTGTGTTTTGGATTTGTGCTGAACACAGGGTTGATAATAAAGAGATGTTTCTGTTATTGCAGTGCAGGGGTTACACAGAACCAAGGCCTTTTCTGATTTTCCTATTGACACACTGACAAGAAGTTGGGGATGCGTGGGAGGTTGGGAGCTGGGACAGGTGACCCAAACTGACCAAAGGGATGTTCCAGACCGTATGGCATCATGCTCAGAACATAAAGTGGGTGGAAGAAGGAGGAAGGGGGGACACATTTGGAGTGATGGAGTTTGTCTTCCCAAGTCACCATTACCTGTGATAGGGCCCTGCTTCCCTGGAGACAGCTGAACACCTGCCTGTCTATGGCAAGCAGTGAATTAATTCCTTGTTTTACTTTGCTTGCATAAACAGCTTTTGCTTTCCCTGTTAAACTGTCTTTACCTCAACTCATGAGTTTTCCAGCTTTTATCCTTCCAATTCTCTCCCCAGTCCTGCTGGGGGAATGAGTGACTGGCTGCGTGGGGCTTGGCTGCTGGCTGGGGTTAAACCACAACAAATGAGTAAAATGTTATTAAATTGCTGCCCATGGAGCTAGTCCATCTAACGATGTTCAACATCATTTTTATAAGCAGATTAGGAGAGTTTAAATGTATGGAACATAGCTTTTGTGTGTCTTTTATAAGTGTAATTCTAAGAAACCAGAGGACTCTAAATTACAGGTTTACCAAATATATTCCCTTAAAATATCAGATCCCTCATAAAGGCATTGACAGGGATATCTCAAACTTGAATTTGATTAATCCCCTCAAGTCATGAGAACAAACTTTCTTCAACTGCTTGAACTGAAAGTGTATTTTTCATTTAAAAGTATGAATATACCTCCCAAGATAAATATCAGGATGATACCAGGAAAAAATGGCAAATTAAGTATTTTTGAGGCCAGCAAGTTGACAGTTGCCCTATCATCTTACAGATAATAGATGTACTCCTGCCTACCTCTTTTGCCACACTATTAATATGGGGGAGTTACAGAGAGTAAGATGTGGTCAGAACGATGGACAATGTGAAGCAGCAAAAAGTGCTAAAAGAATAACAGAGATGTCAGCTGGAAAAACTAAATACAGAAAAGCATTCGTTTTACCTGGCTACATGTCTAAAACAGCAGTTCCATTGGCCGATACTTTGTGTAGGTTGGCTATGAAGACAGTAATTGAACAGTTTTGTGAAACTGGGGAAGAAGTAACCTTCAAGTTCTGTATGAAAGCACCCAGACCAGATTTGGCTTCTCACAGCCTTTCAGAGTGATCTGGGAATTCAGATCTAGAAAACCCTGCAAAATAAAACAAACACAGATGAAAAACTGATTACCTTCCAGGCAGTAGACTCTATGCATATCATGTCTGTTCTTGGTATTTTTTTGATGCAATTTTGCTCCAGGCATGTTAATTCAAAAATTTTAAATCCTAGTCTTCGCTTTGATTTTGATCATTGTCTGATCCAAGTTAATCTTGAGCGGACCCACTAAAAGTTATTTAATCATAGAATTGTTTGGTTTGAAAGTTACTTTAAAGATGGTCTAGTTTCAATCCCCCTGCCATGAGCAGGGACACCTCCCACTAAACCAAGATGCTCAAGGCCCCATCCAACCTGGCCTTTAAACACTGCCGGGGATAAGGCATGCACAATTTCTCTGGAAAAAATACACAAAATACTAGTTAATCTTTTGGTATAAAGGTTTTATCACATGTAAAAACTTAGCTCTAAGTGTTAACTTTTTGATGAATAAAAGACTTTAGGTAACTTTCTGTGAAATGCTGCTGAAAATGTCTCTGAAGGAACTCAACAAGAGCTGACTAGCACATCTGGGCCATTTAAATATTGTGTCTGGGCAACAAATGTGGTAAAACTCAACCTTTCTGAGTTGGTATGCTTCCCCATGAAATTCTGATTCTTTATCCAGAGTAACTGAGGTTTGAAGACACCTCTAAAGATCCCATTCATGGGAGTCTAGATGAGATTATCTAGCACCCTCTCTAATGGCATTCTGAAAACCTGTACTGATGGGGCCTCCACCACATCTCTGGGGAGGTTGTTCCAGTGAACTGTTGCTCTCACTGTAAAAATATCTTCCTTATATCAAGATGAAACCTCTCCCAGTACAACTGGTAGCCACTGCCACCTGTCCTTTGTGTGGCTCCTTGTGGAGAGAGAGCCTCCATCCTCTTTCAAGCCACTCTTTAAGCACTGGAATCCTGACATGAGGTCCTCAGCCTTTTCTTCTTATACTGACATGGTGCTTCCCTGCTCTCTCAGATCTGCAACATGACTTAATGACTATTACAATTCTTTATATATATACATCGACTATATATAGTATACAGATATAATGTTGTGTACATATAGTTACTAAAACAACAGAAAAAAGGTGGCAAGAAAATTCCTTTCAGTAACTTTTCCTTAAAAAAATTACTAAGTGTGTATTTATTTTCATATTGACATAAATAGGACAGAGAGAGGATTGTAAATAACCCCATAAAAACCTCTACGACAGAAAATGTCCAGTTTGAACTGTGACTCAGCTTCCATGTTTGGGGGCTATGCATAATTTGGGTGAAATGCATGGCCTACGTTACACAGCAGTTTGGGTTATCATAGCTGTCCCTTACAGTATGAAGATAAGTGCATCTCAAGTTTTTTCCAGGATAGCTGTTGCTAGAAATACATTATATTTTGTATGAAAATGCTGCACTTCCAACGGATATATTTATTCAGAGTCAGTTAGTGTCCAAAACCTAGGTGAATTGCTCTGGGCTGTGGGAGGCAGCCAATTCCCAGGCTCCATTTTCAGCTCTGGGACTCTTTCATCTGGCTTGGTTGAGAGCAAATGACTTGAAAATCTCAGTTTGTATTTCCCATCTGTGCAAATGCAGATGATAAAACTAGCCTATCTCACAGAATGACAGCAGACATAATTAGCTAACATTTGCACAGTCATCTCAAAGCTCTTTCTGTCTAAGTGTGGTCCTTGCCAGCATGTCCGATGAGTTTTTTGAACAACATTGTTCAATATAAAGCAACAGAAACATAGAAGTTTAAAAAGTCCTGAAAGTTTGTAAGAAAGGGGTCAGACATTCTCAAAAGCAAAGATGGGAAGAACATTTTACAGGTAAGGCTGCATTACATAATTGTGAGAATCAGTCAGAGAAATCTCATTGAAGCACTGCACTAAGAGATAGATGGGCTTCTAACACATGGGGAGAAAAAGGTTTATTGTTTACTGGAAATGCCAGTCTAACAAGCAACAACTTGGTAGAACAACAGTTCTTCAAAGTCCTAAATGTAAACAAAAAAATAACTGAAAGCATTTCTGTAATTCAGTAAAAAGGACCCTTAATTCATTACTTATCTAAAAAAAGTTTGGCTAAAAAATACTTCTTTCTGTATCAGGCCACAGCTTAACTTGACAGAAAATGCTTTATAACACTTGAATAGTAAGGCAAAGCATTAACTGTTAAATGGGATCCAGGTGTGAACTCCAACAGCTAGGACCAAGTGGCAAGTTAATGAAAGGAATTTTACCTTCAGATGAGATGAGCTGCTGAATATCTCAAGATCAGCAGCTCAAATTACTACCTTGTGTGATAGCAAACAACAGTATATTAACTTCAGTTTTGAGGGATCAGTTTAATAGTGGCCAATTGCAACACCACAGTGCAGAATACCTATTTCCCAGCTTACCATCACTCAAATTCATGCATAGAATGTCTTCAGGCTTAAGTAAAGGTTTAGTGGCAAGCTAACAAGACTGGCTTTGTGAAAAATGATGACTTTCATTCCTAATGCAGGACATTTATCAGTTCTACCCACAAAGAACATTTTACTGACATAGAATCTCATATCTGAAAAGACATCTTGGAAAATAAATCTAAAATAATCCAAAACCTTTTGGCTTACGTGAGTTCCCTAGCATCACACTGGCAGTGAAAAAGTTTGCATCATTACCTTTTTTTCATGGTCCAGTTACAAATATTTTAGTGCTTCTGCATCTCAGCACTGCAACAAAGCCGGTGTGAAACTCTATCCCTTAGCCCTCCAGGAGATAGCTATTCACAAGCTAGGGCATACTTATTTTCATACACTTACCTTCTTCCTTCCCCAGATCAGTGAAGCAGTAAATAGAGAGGGGAAAAAGAGGTTCTCTCCAAACAGCATAAGATCAGTGGTGCAGGAAATAGCAAACAACTGCCTGCAGGAGCATATGCATTCTTAGCAAATTCCACCAGCAAATGATAATCAGCCAGTTAATTATATTTAATTGCTCTCTGCATCAAAAAAATAAATAATGAGAGAGATCAGTGCTGCTTGTTGGAGATTATAATGACATAAATGTGAGAAACACAAGCAAATGAATAAATATTAACTAAGTTCTTCAAAACTGAGTTTAAAAAAAATAAATAAAGGCTGGGTGTAAATTGTATCAACATTGGCCAACACATATCTACAGAGCAAGAAATTTCAGTTTAAAAAAAATCCCAGTTTTTCTGACAAAATTGCTGTCAATGAATCTGTGTGATGAAGACACTGTGTGTAGAACTTTAGGATATGAATATTTAAGGGAAGGAATAAATTTTGTAAGCTGGGTGGAAGCAAGAGAAATGGAGAAGAGAGAATAACTTAAGCAAAGGAAGGATGTTAATGATCGCAAGTGTTAGGTCCCCAGAGGAAGATACAGAAGTCCCAGCAGGGATTTGCTTGAAAATATGTTAGTCAAAGCGTTAGTAAATAGACTGCACGGGCAGCCCTGAGTCGAGAAGGAGTTGGCTCAGGTCATGCACTGTAGCTGGTCTATTCTAGTTTAACAATCAGTAGCAGGCATGCTTGAACCCCACAGAACATGGATTGTTTAATTTATTGCAACATTCTCCTTGGCTTCTTTGAATAAAATTTAGAAGTTAATTTATTTTTAGTGCTTTTGTTTCAGATTCCATAATGACAGTGAATTTCCATTCTGGTTGCTCTTGCAGCTGACAATCAATTCTGCAGCTGCAGAGAATCTTCTGTTTCAAATCAGAAAATTACTTCCATTTGCAAACTCTGTATTGTATTATGTATTTCTTATTGTCTTCTATGCATATGTGCATATATATACATATACACTTTAAAATGCAGGTTATTGTTCATTATTTAGGAAAAAATTGCATCTTAACTTGAAGAGACGCTCATTCAAAGTCAAAGTCAAGAGAAAAACCAGATAAAATCTCAGAAAACACAACCAGTTATGGTGCTAATGAGTAGGAACTGATAGAAGTGTCTAAGAAAATCACTTTTAAAAATCTTATACATTGAAGACTATTTTAAGGAGATAGGAGGAGTAAGAAAACGTTTTTACTGGATTACTTAAATTTCCCCAAAGCTGAATTAAAACTTCGGCCAAAATTCTTTGACAGAAAAGATTAGGCAGGAAATGTGGTATTTGTAAGAGAAGTTCTATCAAAAGAATTCATTAGAAAGCTATAACAACGTTCATTTTCAACAAGATTGTAAAAGAACAGTTTGTGGATAAAAATCCCATCTTAGTTTTGTGCCAAATCGAATAGCACCAAAAAAATAAAAAAGTGGGGAGCAAAGGCAAAATGTGCAACAAAGTTACACACTGGGAAAAAGAGGTTAGAAATCACTCAGCTAGAATTTTCAAGGTACCTGCAGTTGGCAGAGAAACCTGAGGGAATTACAGGACTTTTGGATGGCACGATTAAGAATAAAAATCTTTTAAAAGTTAATATGAAAAATAAAGAATAAAAGGCAGTCATGCAGCCTCATTAGAAGATGGAAAGTGTAAATGCTAACGTGATTTCACGTTTTTTCACAACTGCTGCTGTATTTGGAAAGATGTTTGAGGTTGCATATATATTTATATATCCTTTATATATCCAGCAGGTCCAAATAACTTGAACCAATGGACTTTTAAGAGATGAAAAAGGAGATGTCCAAGTCATTGACACTAAGTCTGGCAAGTCTGTTGGGTTTTTTTCCCACTGTTCCACCAGCAGTGCAGAGATTTAGTTTGCCAGTTAAGTCACAGGTGTTACAACTCTGTGACATTACATGCAACAGGTTACAAGTGTCCTGGTTTAAAAGAGTGCTTCAGTCATAATATGGAAGTACACTTATTTCCTTCACAAATATATAAAGTGATACATTGATCTTAGTAATTTGCTGGAGAAATACAGGATAAAATTCAAGCAATAGAAACTGAAGCCAGATATTTTCTCATTTGAAACTGTGCTTGTATTTTTACCAGGAAAAAATGAACGATCACTGTAACAGACTACCAAGTGCAGGTATGAATTCTTCACCTTCTTTGTTGTAATCAAGATCAGATACTCTTTTTCTAAAGATGATTCAGTTCAGTCACTGCCGAACTCTGTACAAAGGTAAGAGCACAGAGAATACAAGCTCTGTAACCTAATGCAGATTTTTGGCCTAAAATATAGGAAACAAGAAAGTTCTGAAAACCGAATTTTACCTCAAAATTTAAAGCAAATTTGAAACTATTTGATTCAAAATAGTTTCAAATTACAGACTGATAGAATTACATGTTTTTAGTTCAGAAGAGAATAATTTAAAAGCATCAAAACAATATCAGAGTTAACGTTCTAATTTTAGTGAAGCATTAAAATCTCACAGCATGCCAACCCCACAGCAAGGGTACTTGCAATCATGCAAATTCATGCAGTGTTCACAAAGGAGGAGGAACAATGATCCCTGCTTATGGCTTGAGCCTCTCGGTTAAGCACTGGGCTTCCAGCTGCTGCATCTCAAACAGGCACACGCTGGGGAGCCAGAAAAATCACATCCACATTTTCACTTATGAGAAGGGAGCATACACGCCTCTGTGCACCTGCTCCTCCCTACTAACCCCGACTACAAAAATAGCGTGGAACTAGCACTGGCACTGACTTTGCATGTCTTTGCATCAATTGTGCTGTGAGTGTCCATGAAATAGCAGGGTTAGAGGTGTTGCTTCAACACTCAAAGGGATAGCATGTCATCAAGTCCAGAATCCAACTTCTGTTTTGCAATGGTTGCAATTGTTTCTCATCCAGCTCTTTTTGTGGGGAATGATCCTTAAATGATACCCAAGGGCACTAATTGAGCCTGGGAAAAAGTAAGATCTCAACCAGACTCAGCAAGAGACAAGATGCCACATTTTCCTTTTTGCATCTGAATCACCTTCACAATCTACATGTAGATGTCTTTTTCTCCTTCCCTGCACTCTACTGCATAAAATGAGGATAAATGTGTGAACTGCCTTGTAATCTCATCTACTGGTGTGAGGGTCCAAAAGAAACAAGAAAAGCAGTTTTCAAAGGAGTGGGGCAAGAAAGATACCCCAAAACTGGAAAAATTTTTGAGGAGACATAGTAAGATTTGAAAAGATGCTGATGCAAAAGTTTGCTACTTTAAATTTTTTTATACTTCTTTTTAAATGGATTTACTTCACAGCATTATATTATTATAAAGGAAAATGTTATAGATCTGTACGTAGTGTGCTAAACTTACTATTACCCCTTAATTCTATTCTATTTTTATTTGAATCTACATAGGAATAGACTGCTTCCTTTCCAAAATTTAACTATAATATAAAATGTTTATTTACCTGAGTTTTCTATTAAAGTCCTATATTTGAAGCCTGTAATATATCTTGGTTTATGTCTGCAAGTAAACAGCATTGGTACTTTCTATACTGAACATTTTAGCTCTCCCTATTTTAGAGATGCCACTGAGCAAAAAACATTCGGCATGCAGCACAACTTCATCTCTAATGACAAATATATGCAGCATTATTCACTACCGAAGAATCCACAGTTATACTGGAAATACACTCCTCACTACCCTTTAAAGCACTAGAAGAACACAGAAATGTATAAAACCAAGCAAGCAGTTTTTGTGAATATTGTTAATATTCCTCCAAACTTTCTTCAGGTTTGTACAGATAGTACTTTTTTTAGATCTTCACATTTCTGAAAGTGTGCTGAAGCACCATCATTTTGCTGCCTCTACTGCAGGTCATTTTATTTGCTGTGAAGCCAGAGTCTTGGCTAAGGATCTGGAAGGATGCTTCTGTACAGCAAAACCATCAAGCTTCTGCTAAAGTTTTTTCACTGTACTCTTTTATCCACAGAATCTACACCAGGGACCAAAATAGAACAGTAATGAGAGGTCCCTTTGGCCACCAGTCCTGGGACACCACGCAGTGAAGAAGGAAGGGGAGGCAAAGGACAAGGTATTTTTACTGCTGCCAAAAGTGTCAGACCTAATCTGGCTCTGTCAGCTCTAACCCCAGACCAAGCAGTGTGGGCAAGAAGAGTAGAGACACCCGAGACAGATGGACACAAGCCATTACTGTTCTGTGAGAAATCTAGGCATGCTTACCAGGAGCTGTGCCCCAGCTAAGAAGTCTGGTCTGGAACTGGGTAATCAGAGCTTGCTGACTTGCAGACAATAGTAGGTAAATTCAGCTACAAACTGCACACAGTGCAGGGCTGAGCTGAGGCCTCATTATGCTTTGTGGACCTGTAATAGGATATCTGCACCGTGCATGTCTTTGCATACTATGTTTATTACCTCCAACTCAAGAAGCTGGCAACTTAGGTCTTTGTGTGTACCAAGATCCCTTTAAGCTGCAGAAGCCAATGTACCTAAAAGCAACCCATTTTTACACACATTTTCATTAATGTCAGATGAACTGCACAGTGAAACTAAGCTGGTTCCTCAGCCCACAACTGCAACAGCCAGTGTATTAAAGTAGTATGGCCTCTGCATTTTGTCACACTCAGTACCCACATCTCAGTGCTCTCATGTATCTGACTTTTACCACAGTTGTAGAAATGGAAGACACTAAAGTAATTTTTATACAAAAAGTTTCAGGGTCAGTGAAAATTTTGAGCAAAACAGGAAAACCCTAAAACACTTATGCTGAAAAGTAGAACTATTTAAACAGGCTATCTGATCATTTCAACACAAATACGCTGTCACAAGAACCTTGGCAGTTTTCAGTGCTCACCTTTTGCTCTTGTTCTTCTCCACAGATGCCTCTCCTTCAAAACACCACAGGAACTTACCCTTCAGCAAACACTCTTCCCCAAAGATGTAGGTTCACAATAGGTCAGAAGACACACCTTTATTCAGGAGATCTGGCTTTTAGAGCATACTTGGGATTCAGGAGTCAGCCAGAGCTATTCACTGCAGAACACATATTTGTTTCTTGTTGAAACAAAACCAGGTCTTCAATCTTTCTACACATCCTAGTTTCTATAGTTCATATTTGCTGGTTTCATAAAGCTAAAAATGTCATTATTCACATTAGTTAGTCACACTCAACACTTTTATACTTGTAGTTGCTCAGTAACAATAGCAGTTAATCAATAAAATTGCATAACAGTACTCAGTTTGGTAGGCATTATATGCACCTGGTGTTCAAAACTAATTTTCCAAGTCAAGGCAATGAATGGATTTCCTAGCATAGTGACATTTATAAAAACAGGTTAGTGAAAGCTGCACTGTAAAAGTGTTCAGTGGTGCAAATTTTGATAAGTAGAAGACTTAAATCAAGTCCCAGCACAGTGTATAAAAGGACAAGCCGAAATTAATGGGGCAAGTTCTCTCAATAAATGAGGTGTGATTCCATGGCTGATGGGCAGATGTTCAAATATTCCACCTGCTTCTTTGCCAAAAGAATGAAGTACTGATGTAGCAGGGTTTAATATAAATGTCAGTAATGCACAGCAAAGCCAAGAGTTTGATGAGAAAACAGTTGTCCAAATCCCAGGGTTTCTGTAATTAAGCATTCAAAAATCACAGAAAAAAAATTCCTCTCTAAATAGTTAGTTTTAAATAAAAGTTTATGTATATAGAAAAAGGCTCTTCTCATAAACCACAGAACACAAATATTCTTGGCTCACACCTCTTTTCTGCAAGCCTTAGGCCTCATTTTGTTCCCTTGTCTATGACTAACCACTTATAAAACTGAAAGCAATGGGTGAGAACTACTCCTCAAGTAAATAAATAGTCCATGAAAACACAAAGTCAGAAGATTGATTTAGAGGCTCAAGCCTTTGGTTGCTAAGCCTGAGAAGCAGAGTGCTGGAAATCATGGAAAAGTGCATGGTAATAGTTTCTGTTAAAAAATCAACAACATGGAACCCCTGAATACTTGAAACAAAGAGAAATTGAGTAAAAAGCAAAAACAGTCCAGTAGGAATTGTATTTCACCTACTGTCTAAGGTTATAAGCATCCAGCAATGTCAGTCACAGTCTAGGGTTTATTTTCAAAGTTAAATGGATATTTCATTCCTGAGATAAAACGTGTCCAAATCTCAGACATAAGACAAACTTCGGAAACCTATATGCAAATGCAGATGATGCCCCTAGAAGTGAGTGACAATCGTGAGACAGCTGCTCATTATCAGAAAGATAAAAGTAATTCAGAGCAGCAGAACAATTGATCAAAGCCAGCAAATGACAGAGACCTCAACCTCCTAATGCCCACTCGCTTTGACACTGAAAATCAGTGAACAAATGTGAAAACCTTTCCTTTATTTCTAGGTCTTAGTAAAAACACAGACTGGAACTCCTAGTGGTTTCCAAAGCACCTAAAGGTCCAAAACCTTCTTAAGTCAGTTATAAAATATTAAATAATTGTGTATCACATGTTTTCAGAATAGACTTGTTCATACACTATCTAGCTGAAGGGCAGCTCACATATGCTTGGTTGAGACAGCTGTGTAACACTGGAACAATGAAGTTAATTACAAGGATGAACTAAGTAACACAATTTGCCTTCTTGCAAAGTTATTCTTCCCCTCTCTGCCGGCCTGCCCTACTTAAGTTCACAGGAAACTGGCAAACTGTGGGCCTGTGACGCTGCGGTCTGGGATATGCCCAGGCAGGCACAGCGTCCTTCCTGGAGACATCACAGGGAGTCGCCTCAGCATGCTCAGGCTGGCTCCGCAGCTGTGAGCCTGTCCCCACATGGCCGGGTGGTCAGCGCGTCCGCAGAGGCAAAGAGGCACGAGAGGGGTTCTCTGTATAGGTCCCAAACAGGCTTATTCAGTCTAACAGACTGGGGATGAAGAATAGCTCAAAGGCAGGGTCGAGGGCTTTTATGCTTGGATGAAAGGGGTGGAGTAAAAGGTTACAGCCAATTGGGAGAGATAGCATGGGAGGAGCAAGTATAAAGATAAACAATAAAAACAACTTGTGGGAGGGAGCAGAAACAGGGAGCCAATGGGGTATTGAACACAGAAGAACTTTCTGGCACTTATGCATATTAAACAAGAGTGATGAATAAACATGAACTCGTACATAAACTGGGTGTCAACCATGTAAACCAGTCACAAACTAATATTCAAGTAAAGGACATATCGGGCTATAGGAGCCCAAAGCAAGCAAGGGGCTGATCCTTAGACTGCAGTGCGTGTCCACCAGGAGTTTGGACTTGGATCTGCCTCTAAGGCAGCCACCTGCACTGCAACAGGACTGCAGTACCTGAATGCCACCAAAGCCACTGCTTACAGTAGCAGACTGTAAGCAAATTACCACAACCTGCTTCTTTGGAGACAGTGCCTTTGGAACCCAACTGAACCTCTCCAATGAGATGCAGTCTGAACTTCCATCATCAGCTCTCTGTTTTCATCCCTTTTGCCTATAGGTCTTTTCTTTCTTCTTATTTCCTCTTCCATTGTGCACAATGCTCTGGTTTTCAAAGCAGTTTACATGCTTAACTAAAAGCCCTGCAAAATGGGGTCAATTCTTAAACGACATATTGTCATAAGATTTGCAGGAATCACACCAATAATCCTAGTGATTATTGGGAACTGGAGCAGAACATTAGAAACATTATAAGGAATTCAGCTTATTGCAGGTTATCCCTTACCTTTTCAGCCATTAGTATCTTCAGCCTCTGGTTACCCCTCACCTTTTTAGCTGGTGGTATGTTCAGCGTCTTCATTTTTACTGTTATTCTAGATCCCAGTCTTTCAAAATGACATGAATAGTTTTATTTCTTCCTTCAATTAGAATAATTTTCACTCTCTGTGGTCAGAATGGTCTTCATTAACTTGGCACAGCACCAGTTTTCTATTGGCAATTATTTTTTTTCCCTTCTGTGCTCCCTAGCAACTTATTGCAGGCTAATTTTAAAGATGTTGCAAGCAAAAAGTAGACTGTAAAGTAGGAGTTTGCCAAGCCTCATAGACAACCATCATAGCAGGCAAGTAACTGAACAAAGAGCTCTAGCTGTTGTCTGTGACAGTGTCTCATCTCCTCTCTATCTCTGCCTGTTCATTTTAGTCTTGCTTTCAGTAGAAGGCAACCCAGCTCTGTGAAGCTTCATTGTCTAGTGACACATTTGGGCAGTGGCAGTTTCTGAATGTAGCAGGGAGGAGTTTCTAAAGAGCTATGGCTGCAATATGCTCCAATTCACTTCTTTTTCCTGTTACTTTTACATTAGAAGAGCACATTCATCAAATCCCTTACTCCAGGTAACTCCGATGCTGCTAGTGACAGCAGCTTGACTCCATGGTTATCCAGGGTTTCATCTTTACCTGTGTTAACATCCATCACACATAAACCAGTTGTCGCACAGCATTTTTTTCAGGTTCACTGCATCATCCAAAGTATACACACCAACTTCCTTTCATCTCACACAGGAAGCAGCTTTGGGTTAGCTGTCCTATTAATCTTCTTACAGCTGAATTATTCTTTGATGCTCTAATTTATGAGAAAAAAAGACAGTCATTACAGTGATATTGATACACACACAAGGCATACACACATATGCATTCTTGGGAAGAAACATTTTGCAGAAGTTGTGAAATTAGAACATGGATATCGAAAGATGTCAGTTCTGGGATGAAGAGAATCCAACTGCAACTCACGTATTTACTATGGGATTGGAATGTCACTGTAAAGCTGCAGAATCAGAGATTTGATTAGATACTGCTGGGCCCCTGTGGTAGAATTTGGGCAATCTACAGACAAAGACTCCCGCCTTCTGGCTCAAAGCCCTTTAGATGCTTTGCACTATTAAAAGGAGGTCATTAGGATCTGCACCTAAGTATTAGGAGAGCAGTTTCTAAGACATCAGACTAGTGCCCATCTCACAAGGCTAATAGCTATTTCAAGGTTCCTTTCCAGTGGAATTCTGGAGGAAAATAGAAATTCCACAGTCTAATTTTCACTAGAATGTAAAGCCTGCTAGGTTATATAACCTCAGTAACACTTACTTAGCTCAAGAGTAGCTGAAAAGCTGCAACAATGCAATATTGTAGCTACAACACTAAAATATTTTCCATCTGGAATATTGTATTCAAAATGAAGATGCAATTGGTGCAGATCAATAAAAAAACAATCCTTCCCCAAAATATGGCTCAAATTCAAACTAGATCTGTTGCAAGTCTTTCTATCTGTTCAATAGCACAAACACTACAGGTGTGCTATGGCTCAAATGCAGAAAAAGAAGGAAAAACACAAAGCATTTTTCGAATCTCATCAACATAGAATTTAAATTCTGTCAGAGTCCTTCTCTAAGACAAACTGGATTATATTATGTTATCCTTAATTATATTTTAGTGTTTAAGATGGATTGTAAAGCTCTAAATTCCTTTCTTCCCCTGTAGGTTGAGCATCTAAATTGCTGTAAACTGGCATCAGCCTTAGCACAGTTGTGCCAGCCTTTACAGCTGAAAATCAAATTTGTAATTTCCAGGATTCCAAGTAACAGTGCTTTCTGGTTTTGCTTCAAAGGCATAATGGAAGCCTCAGCAACTGGTGAAGTCAGCCACCGTGTTATGTGTGGAAGTCACAACTCAATGTTATTTGTGCAACAGGGAATGTGAAAGATGAGGTCAAAGAGCTCCCAGTGCACTTTTCAAGAGAGAAAGCTCAATTGTCTGAAGGAAAGGGCAGCTATTGAACTCCATTGCACCAAGCTTTTCTCCTAAATAGCAAGCCCTGTGAGGAAAAGGAGCTTAAAACTGCACTTGACAGCATGAATATCAACAGTACTATGAGGCTTTCCTATACAGACCACACAAAGCTGTGAGAAAAAATCAGAAGTCAAAATATGTTGAAAAAATATTGTGTGTTTTCTCTATGCTTCAGGATACAGGTTTGTGTTTACACTAGATTTGACCTTATGAATGTTTTCAGTTGCCTGAGAGCAAAAATAGCCATGTTTACTTGAGCAGACAAACCATGAATAAGATTATGTGGAAATGAAAAATTCACTCAGTAGTTGGCTCCTTGGCAGTAGCAACTCTGATCTAACTTGCTGCTAGCAGCAAAACGTAAACAAGGTAAAAATATTACTGTACTTCAACAAAATGTGTTTTAAAAGTTGTTAAAGTTGTCACATATACCTTGTGCAGATGTGATCAGATAGGAGCAGTGAACTCCAAAGCAGGAATAAATCTTTTCTAGGTTTTGTAGGTGCTAGTGAGAATAAAAGATTTGCATAAACACAAAACAAGCAAACAACTATTAAAATAATCCATATCCAACCCTTTCCACTTTCAGAGGCTAAGTACTACTGTGGTTGCCTGACACACATAAGAGTCAGTAAGCCAAGCTAAGAAGAATGAGGAGTGACTTGCCAAGTTTCTTTATCAAATTCCATGAAGCAGCAGAAAGATAAAACTATATGCCTGTCAACGCTTACAGTTTTATCTTTAATCTTGAGATGTATTACTGGAGCAGAACAAGACAGACCCACTAACTAGGCAGCTTTCGGGAAACCCTGGCACTGGAGCACCGACACTGTGGGACATAACATGAGTGGGAGCCAGGTCTCTTCTCATGTGTATGATCTTCTAGTTCACAGTCTCATTACTGATAGGCTAGAAGAAGGCTTTGACAAGTTTCTGACTATATTTTCAAGATAAAACGTTAGCAGAAAATACACAAATCACTTAAACAAATCTAGAATTTGATGTTCCACTACTTTTTTTTTTTTTTTACCAAGCTTTTAGAAAAAAAACTCAGTGTACAAAGAAAACCATTGTTTGCCTCCACAGTCCCCAGTTCACCTAAGTTTCTATACATTTTAGCACTACAATACTTTTTCTTTTTCCCCATTCCTGCTTTTATCCTTCCAGAACTTTTTGTCTTCACTAAGTTCTCCAAATTTCAGTCATCTGCAGACCTATAGAGCAGATCTATTACCTGATCTGCTGTGTGGACACCCTCTCTAAGAGTGTCCCTGCCCAGATTTATTCGATCAAATATTTTAACTCTCATCTATTCCATACAAAATACTGTTGATAAACAGATCTGCCAGTTACTCATTTCTTACCCCATCTTATTACTTCAGAAAGAACTGGGTAGAAAAGTGCAAAAGAACAGGCAAATTTAATGTCATGCAAATTTCCCTGCAAAATACAGAAATTTCCATCTGTATTGGAAATTAAAATACAGTGGCACTACACTAGTGCCACTTTAGCTGAATCCTTCAGACATAATTTTTAAGAAACAAAATTTAGCACAGAGCATTCAGTAATACATTAAAAATGTAATATGTATTATAAGACCTCAAAAAGAGCTCTTGACCTTTTCTCTGAAAAAAAAAGTACCAGAACTAACATTTGTACTCTTACTTAAGCTATCCTAACATTTATTTTCTAATTTATGATTTTTTAATATTTAAGGTTAACAATAGGAATAATTTTCCATTTATTACAGACTAATATATTGGTTATTAGCACAAGGAAGGGTAAGATTTCCCACTTAATACAGGCATACCTCTACCCTTGCATACAGGCGTATCAGAACCTGACCCTTCTAAGAGGAAATTATAAAAACTTCATTTTTGTTCGTGTAGTAAAAGTGGTGTGCAACTGCTATAAAGCAATCGGAGTCCTGAAGCTGGCAGTCAGCAAGAAGAAAATGGTCTCAGGAATGGAAGAAAATGCAGTGAGTACTCAGTATATACATTGCAATTGTAAAGACAGCTGTTAATAATTGTGTATTGAAGATATATTTAACTATATATATAGTTATATATGAGTATATATATAGGCAGGTATGTCCTACACAGATTTACTAGGCTCTGCAGTAAGGGAAAGACTTCCCTTAAATTTCTTTTTACTCCTTCTTCTTTCTCAGCCTTTCCATGTCCCTGGAATAGTGCTGGAAGCTGTATTTTCCACCTCACTGGCTCTTTCCCAATTCTTTCCACTATGGGACAGAGTCAACAGCCAAAGAATGGCTTCCAGACTGCTGAATGCATGGGAAAGGATTGTCCCTATTTGTGGACTTGCGTGTGTCACATGACCTTTGACTGGGACACGCCCATGTTATACACAATCCATGTATCGGGATGAGCTGAATTTCCCCCATTACATGACCCCACTAGGAGTCCTTGTCTCAGCCTCCTGAACTCCAAGCCTCAGACTTGCATGAGTTCTGAATCTGTATTGAAAGCATCACACCGCCCTTCAGAGCAACCTCACGAGAACAGGCTTTGGCACTCCACTGCTAAATCCATTCTGGACAAAATTCTTTCTAATTGGTGCTACAGACTTTTGAAATTGGTTCTCACTGAAAATAATTATAATGACTTTTTTTTCAAAGACAGAGCCAGTTTCCCGGCTGGAGATTTTTAATTTATGGAAGTCATGTCTGTACTTAGGAGCCACAAAAATAAGATGCCTTTATAACCAATTTTGAAGTAGGATATGTGGGAAAAAAGTGGAAATTTGGAAAGGGTGATCCAGCATTTTACAAAGATTTACTTTTGCTAAACTAAGTAATATATAAGCCCACTCTAGACATATAAATTGCTAGGGTATATTTTATATACAATACATATAGATCAACTCTTCATGTAATTGAGAGGTCTATGAATTTACCTGCTGAGTGTGTAATTCTAGAGGCTGAAAGGGTTAAAACTGGGGTATTTCTCAACTTCTGACTTGTACCAAGTAAATTTCCTTCTTAAAAAACACACCTTGCATTATGAAGTGGGAAAAATTATTAATTACCCACATGGAGATTTAGATTTTTACTTTGCATTTGATAAATAGCCTGAAAATGTCTTATAATAAAGGCGTAAGTGATTTTGGAAGCAAACGTTGTGGCCAGGAAAGCACAAGCCATGAGGTCAACTAGTCACTGTCTTTACAGCATGATAAACAATCCATTATCAAAATAGCTATAAGTGTGCTTGGTCAGTACTTTAACTTACAAGGTTTAGTCCTGCATGTTCTGCTCAATATTTTGTCGAGTAATTCTTGCAAAAATAATAAGCTATATCTTTACTATATTTGTTGAGTGTGTTTTTAAGTACCACATGAATGGAATTCAAGCTCTGGAACTTTTGGCTTATCAGTAGTTTTAATAATCAGAATCTAACTTATCTGCCTTAAAAATCTGTACATCTAATTTCTGCTTTTAAAAACTCAGATATGGAGTTGCATGTTTAGGCAGCACTTCAACATGAGCACCAAGGGAAAAAGTTTAGACTCTCTCCCAATTTCAGTGCTAATCAGAGCACACAAAACCTATCTCAGGCTTGTGATTTATATAATCACCAAAAAAATAATGAAAGGATCTCAGCCTCCCCTTCTTCTTTCTGATATAATTTCCTAATTCCTAGTTTTTCATGACTTCCAGGCTGCATCTTGACAATATCTAGATGACTCACACTCATGTCAAATTCGTAGTCCCCAGAATCAAACATGAGTTAATACACCCCATCACAAGGACACACAGAGACATTTGAGCCTTTCTCCTTTTTTCTTAGCCTGTTTTTGTTTAATGGTCAAACTTCCATGCATAAGACAGCTGGCTACACAAAAAAAACCCCAAGGCACAATCAGGACCAGAGCATGGGCTCAATTTCATCAGACATCTTTTGGAACATCCCATACCATCTCTGTTCAGAAATATTTAAGAAGTCAAATAGAACAGCAACATTTTGCAGATCTCATGCAGCAAGATGTTTCATTAGACCCTCTGGAGTTCAGTACTTGGAGCATAAGGACATTGCACACCCTTCTGCTTGTCTACCTTTGTCCATAATGGACATGTCTTCTTTTCATTAGCTCATTTTCTGGAAGCCTGACACGCACTGCTCTGTACATCTTGCTCACGTTGTTTGTTTTAGTGGCATCATTGTATAAAGCAAATGCAGGTCTTTACTAGCAACTCTGGAGCTGCCTCCAGGGTAACCTTTTTTTATTGTATATGAACCATTGACACCCTTCTCACTGAACGATTTCTCCAGAAGAAACCTTTCTTATTTGGCATCTGTATTTTGCCATCAGCAATAAGAGGGAGTCACTTAATTCATGAAAACACTTAAGAAATGAATCTGTCAGGTCTTGCCAAGTCTAGCTTTCAACGGGCCACGCCACAACTGAGCACCAGTCAGAGAACTGTTCACAAAGGTCTGTGATGTATTTTCCAACACCATTGCTTATAGAAGGTCAACAAGCCGGTTTTATGGGAATTTTCCTGCATAACATAATTCTTAAGTGACAAAGAAGGAGGTTTCTATGTAAGAAATGAAATTTGCATATAAATCTTGCTTAAACAAGTCTTATTAATGCTAAGCTTCTGGTGATTGATAGGAACTTGAGATGAGTCTGTAATCTCCCAATCACGATTCAGGTTTTTGATCTGCAATTGGAAAAGATAAAGATGTGACAAAATTTAAAGCAGAAAAAAAGAAATAAACTGTTTTGAAATTCAAAACTGGAAAAGGCAGATCAAGCATACCACCAGCATAGAAACAGGATAGAACAACTCATGCATTCAGTTCCTCATTCTGCTTTTGGCTGCGCCTATCATTTCAACTCTCTTGAATAGAGTTAACCCTCCAGCCTTTTCTTGTTTATAACAGTTGAGAAACCTAAAGGGAAATTATACTCATCTGGTAGTGGAAGAAACTGCCAGTTTGCGGAGTTACCACGAGCCTGACTCAGGCTGGACTTGAAGCAACAAGATTCCTCACAGCTGTGTGAGGAAGGAGCCCAGATTATCTCATCTGCCTGACGCAGGCCACATGGCCTTTCCCCAAAGGTGAGGCAATGCCCAGAAGTGAAACCATCTTCTCCAGCATAAAACTGATGAACCACAGTGAACACTACGCTTTTGACCTGATACCCGGCTGTAACTCTTCTCTTAATGGGCACTATACTTGCCTAGATACTAAAGCAACGGGTCTATTTTCTATTCAGAACTCTGATTTCTTATAGTAGTATTATCAAATAATATCAAGCAAATGAACCACTCACTTCTCTTTAGAAAAGACTGGAAATCAACAGGAGTATGTCTCTATCAAGACCCATTACCTACTTCATCTAGCAGCAATAAACCAGTAAACTGGTAATTCTCTAGAAAACTGTGATTCAGCAAGCCCTTGTTTTATGCTTTTATAAAGCTAATGTAAAATTAATAATATGGAGTTGCAAAAACTTTCTACAAGACCTACTGAAATCCCAGTAAATTTTACATAAAATAAAAATAAAGTGGCAGTTCAGATTTTAAATTAAATACCACACGATACACTAAAGTCCAACATGTTATAATCTCATCTATTGTGATAGCTCTGAAGATCCCTCACCCTAACAGATTGACTCTCTGTATAATCTGAGATAAGACTTTGGACTTCACATTATAATTCTCACACCAGGATTATATTCCTAAGAACAGTTCATCAAAATATTTTCTCTTATTAACCCCTAGGTTCTCAAATTGTATTACATAAACATGTGCATAACATGTGCACATCGCCATCATAAATCAAAGTCAAGAATCACAACTCTGTCACTGTTTTGTCCCTCCGGAGGTGTATGCACACATTGTTTCTAACTCAAGAATAAGTACGAAACACATGCAAGACCAGAAAGAATGAAAATATTGACACTGTGGTAAATGGTAAAAGGCATTTTTAAAATGATTCTTTGCAGTATTTAAAAAAATGTAGTCTTGGCATGGATTACCAGCCTCAGAAATTTTGTGGTTTATATATTCTTTGCAATGACACATATATTCCCCTAATAAGCTGATATTCTCTTCATTTCACCATTTCTCCTACCTGATTTAGTTTGAATGTATATGTCTTCCATGCTGAGAAAATTCATTTCAGACGGTGCCAAATGACCACAGGTGGAGCAGCAAAACTCATTTTGGGGTCCATTTTTCTGCACTCTTTTCAGATTTCAGCACTGTTTCTTGCACAGGTGCAAAGATTCAATTCATCTTGCCTCCACTGATAAGGAGCATCCTGATTCCTCAGTAACCAGTGGGATAGTTTCATCTTGGAAAGTTTCCTTTTAGGAGTACTCTACAGGCTGCCAAAGTGTGTCTTAATTCTGTTACAGCTGCAAATACCAAGTGTGCACAGTGGGCAGAACCTCTCTAAGCTATAGCCATATTTCTTGCCATGAAAAACAGTCCTTTTATATTATTTCAAGGAGCTGTGATAGCATTTACCAGGCACAGTGGTACTTTTCGCTAATTTGGATCTTTCCTGTGTCTATATCTTGCCATGCTTGTATCATACCCGATATGGAGAGGGTAATAGAGCTTTTGGAGGTAAGTATTTATTGTCCTTATAGCTTTTAGGTGGTGAACTTAGAGAGGCTGGGAGATGGACTAGATGTCATCCCAGCCTCTGAAGCCAGGCCTACATTGCAGGGCTGAAAGGAAGTCTGGATTTGCTTTTGTCCACATTTCTGGCATCAGCTCAGTTGTTGCTGTCCTGTTGTTAGGGTATGTGATAAATGTAGCTTAAAAAGTTATATAAACTAGTTAAATCACTCACTACTTTATTTACTTTTGCCCTTTTTATTCCTAGAAATCATAAGCTATTAATTACAGTTCCAAGCAAGAGTTTAATTCTATGTGAACACAATAGGTGAAATTAAACAGTATCTACAAATTCAGAAAACCATTTATTGAATAACGAATATTTCACTGTAGGTCGAAAACTAATATAAAGGCAATATCATGCCATGAGGATAAAAAAATCATGTTTCCAGGCATTTTGAGAGAGTGGGATGAGAACAGAAGCTATTGAAAGGGACACGTCTTGCTAGAGGTACTTCAAAGTGAAAGGAAACAAGCCTCTGAGGGCAAAGAAAGCTCACTCTGTAAGATGACGGTTTCACACTTAATTAAAGGTTGGCAGCAAGGAGGGTGCTTTCAGCAACCTTATCCATTTACAAGTGTTGGAATGAAAGCAAAAACAGAAGAATTCTCTGTCACTGAAGAATATCACCCTCTGCACCAAATATTGCAAAACATGCATGTGAAGGATAAGTTTTAATTTACTACAGAAATACAGAACCAGAGTTCTGGGTCAGAGATGACCAAACAAATTTCCTACCTGTCATGATGACACTTGACTTCTATAAATTCCCAGCTGTCACTGCTCAGGGTATCATCTCTTGTATCACTGACTGCTTCAAACAGTATCTCCTTGCATCTTATTCTGCCTTTAGTATTTTCTTGAGTTCATGTTTGTTTTCTCAAATAACATCATCTTCTGTCAATAAATCCTTGGGTAAAAGTTCATAAGAAGACCTTAGGTTTGGGGCAGGTTTTTTGTTGCTAGCAATATTCCCTTACTAATTAATTTTATCCATTCTCCTTCAGGCAGAGAATAGAGCTGGAAAATGTTAGATTATCTACTTGAAGTTTTCAGAAATCTAAAGCTGCAAAATTGAGGCAACCAGAAAAGACAGTCTAATATTTATGTTCTAACAAAAAAAATCCTGATACAAACTTTTCTAAACATTTAATCAGGTTATTCACCACTGACAACTCATTTAGGGGCCAACAACAATATTTAAACAAATGTTAACTCGTATTTCCAGTGAGTGCCTAACCTATTTTGGAGATGGAAGTAAGGAGAGGATTCAGCATAATATATAAATGGCTGCTTCATTATGCAAAATATAGTTGAACTGAAATAATTTACACTGAATTTCTTTTCCCTGGAAGTTAAACACCCTTTCCTTATTTTACAATATGTTCAATGCAATCACTGAAATGGTATCTTTCTAATATTTGCCCTGAAACATTAAATCTAATTTCAAACTGTGTTTTATACAGCTGAACTGTGACATATAGTTCAAGAGAGGAGCTCGTCACAGTGGCTTTTCAGCTTCACCAATCATCTCAGCTAACTTCACAAATCACAGCACAGCACATCTCCCATTATCACCATGTTTTCTGATGTATAATGTAACTCATGTTGTGCTCTTACCCTCTTTTCCTTGTAAATATTAAAATAAAATCTAGATTAAGTGCCATGGATTATCTTGTCACAGATGCTGTCAGTAAGGTGAATTACCATATTTGCTACTATATCTATGTTATGATCTGATTACAAGAGATGCCTCTGCCCTAATCAAGGTGCAAATGAGACTGTATGCAGGCTCTTGTGTATTTCAGAAACCTTATTTTTCTAACCTGAAGCCAGATGAAACAGTTATGGTAATAGATCTTGGTTTTGTTTAGCTAGAAAATCTCTCCAATGGGCTTTCATGCCAATCTGGTTCAGTTTTTTCCCCCTCTGGTTTGTTTTTTTTAAAACAAGTAGAAGTCATGTTTATGTCAAAAAATATTTAATCCTTTGTTCATCTCTGCTCTCTGCTCTTATTCCAGTTATAACCTGTTCTTCACCTTAAGAGGTGATCGTTAAACCAATCAGGATGCTGACTGATGATCTAAAGAGAGAGGCATGGTCCTGTTCTAGAGCCCTGAAGTGGAACTTAGCATAATTGGTTTCCATCAATCTTTTGTAATACACTATGTATCTGTATCACATATCTGTAACAGCAGGAGAAAGTACTAAAACATTCCTGAAGGGCAGTAGGTTTTTTATGTGTTCGCTACACTACAAAAATGTTACTAGCAGTACTCATGTAAAGAAATAATGTATTCCTATCTCTTTGGGTTATCTTAAAATAATATTTGTAATCCTCAGATTATGATGGTGATAAACACCACATGGCTCCACAGAATGACATTCAAGGTCATGATATTTCCCACTGACATTTATTCTCCACAGGAGTGTTCCTGGGCCATCTGTGGAGACCAGGCTTTCACACCTTTGGTTCTTGAAGCACACCCTCCATCATACTGGAACCTGTGCAGTGAACAGGTCTCAGATGATCATTTATTCCCTCTGCCCTGTCTGTGGGAAAACTTCCAAACAGAGCCAGAAATCTGGCAGAGATCCTGATATCTTCCTTAGAATGGCAGGCAGCCTCATCCCAAACTTAGGTGGCCAGGAGATATGCAGGAGTTTGGGCAAAGGCTCCAAGACTCCCTAGTGTTCAAGTGTTCTTGGAAAACTATGTATTAAATAATTTCTTTATGATGTTGTGACTCAAGATATAATGAATGTCTTTCTACCTTCTCTCTTCACCTTTTCTCCATGGTAATACAGGCAGTCCAGTTGAACAATCAGAGAGACAAAGATGTCAGAACATTTGTCAGCACCAGTGGTAGACCCACAAAGCTGCAAAATTCATTGGCAGTTTGTCATTAAACTTTATTTCCAGAAAATAAATCAAGTTATATGGTTATATTTATTGAAAATTTTGCAAGTGCAAAAGTTGGTCATTTCTCCAGGACTTATCTGCTGACTGGAAAGTTCCTGCCTAGGGCAGAGATATACACAAAAAGAAAAAAACCCGGGGTTGATAATAAAAACACTGACCCATCCTTAGCTATTGCACTGTGCATCACATTGCTTTCATCATCTCAGTGCTTTTCACTGATATTTGACAACATACTCAGCAACAGCTGTTTTATTATTGTCTTTAATGGCCATAAAGCAGAAAATATTGCATAATGCAGAGGAAACATCCTCACAGTTCTGGCTCTGTGTGAGTATGTCAATTTAATAGCACTGTTTGGCTTCTGAGGGATTTCTTGACTAACAGGTGCATCATTATACACATCAGCAATTCACTAAGTAGAACAATAATACAGTGCACATTATGATGCTATAACTGACACCAAAAATGAACTCTCTAAAGAAGTGCAATGGATTGTCCCTTTGCTTGTAAAAGTGCTGTTTGAACTGACACAGTCCGGGGTTAGAAATTGTTTTGTATGTTACTGCAGAGATCTGTGGTTTGCCCTGATGAACTGGATAAAGGAAAGAGAAGAAAGAACTGACGCTCCTCATTAAAAGAAGAGCCACCAAATGATGCATGTCTGATGCTTGTCGAAGTTCATCTCTGTTTTAATTTACTTTATACTTTCAAATGCTTCATCAGGAAATATCAGGGGGCTTCAATTTCAGATAAAACAAAGATACTTTAACATGTTTGTGTCTTTCCAATTCCATTACTCTCTTCCAGGTAACAAGCTAGTCATATTTCCAGTAGGGAAAAGTAGTCAGATAGACAAGTCTGCAAAGGAATACTGCCTCTCCACGAGGAACTCAGTCTCTCTGCCTAAACACAAACAAAAAATCTCCTAAAATCTGTAAAATTGAAGCTATATTTTGGCAAAATTCCAGCATTTCAGATGAACAGCCTTTGTCTGCAGCTCCTCCCAAGAACTATTTTTTTTTCATAAAAACAGAAACAATTTGCTTTCATTTTCTTTGGATACAAATCTAGATGTATCAGAGAGTTGGAAAGAGCTGCCCATTTGAATTCATGCAACTACAAAACTAAAAATAAAGTGCAAACCAGATCATATAGAATGAATCAGTATGTATAAGGTGATTCCCCAATTCAAAATAATATTAAAGGCAGCCTTTGTGGTTTTGAGAAGTTCATCACCTTCCTGTTAATTTCCTTTTATATTTTTAATTTATTAAATCTTCTTCAGAAGGATCTGTCTTGATAAAAAAATCCACACAAAGCCTCCAGCTCAATTTAATTAACCCAGAAATTTGGTTTAGATTTGAATTAACCTTCAATCATCACTGGTATTTCCATTCTGAGTATTCAAAGGATTGTCCGGATCTTCTATATCCATTGTTCAAACTTCCTTTCAGATTATTGCTCAGCCTCGAATGTGCTTGAGTAGCAACCCATTGTTCAATAATCCAGTAATTGTGCATGTGTTCATTTCACAGATGTGCAAGACATCTGTGGTAAGGCCACAAATAACACTCATATGTTCAGAGTACTCCACCTGAACCCTTGTTCTGACCACGCTCACACTGATTAAAACAATTTTTATCAAATTCTAGTGAAACTAATGAAAGCGATAAAGAAAGGGACAGTTTATAGCCTACTTGCAAAAAAAAAAAAATCTTAGACCATGTTGGAAATACTTAGAAATGGGAATGGTAAAGCAGTAGCCATAATGGAATTTTCAGAGGTTTACTAGAAACTGGACAATTATTTTCTCATAGTTCTTGTTTCTAAGAAGCTAAGCCAAAAACCAGCACTCCTTTGTACTAGACCCACAGCAACACATGACTAAGGCAGATTGGTCCCAAAACTTTTCGAATCTAAATATGAGACAAGAACCAACAGATGAATACAGGCAGGCAACCAGGAATAAAATGACACAACAGGAAAATGAGCATCAGTGGCTGCTTCTGTACATATGTAGACTGTTGAATTCGAGGAACACCCTGAAACTCCCGATATCCTCCTATGAACATTTCTTTCCACAAGCTCCAATTCCCCTTGCAGACAGTCTCTGTACCCATTAGTTACATGATATTTTCATGACATAAGGAACCAAAAAAGCAGTATTGTGTTGAAACTATGAACATTATCAAACCTTTCTGGCAGCTGAAATGAAGAAGCTGCTAACTAGGTCTGCCTACTAATGAAAAGTATGTGACACAATGATGAAGAGGGCGAAAAGCCTTCCTGTCACCTAAGTGTGCATGCATGCAAGCACCAGGACTGGAGGTGCAGCCTTGATGGAAAACTGCCAAATAAAAAGTGTAGTTTGATACACAGCCAAGAAAATGCTGATCACTCTTTCAGAAGTTGTCAACCTCTACAAAACACTTGCTACTTTCTTCAAGGACACAAAAAGCTATCCTTCACAATGGAAAAAAGGATTTGAATTGTAGGGGATTTAACAGAAAAAGGGAGCTCTTGTTAAGCCTCAGTAAAGAATATAGCACTAATGATAAATTGAAATACCTTTGCATGTTTCTCTTTTATCTAATAGCATACTTTGATCTTTCAATGAAAGAGTAGAAAAATTAAGGTATAAAAAGCACCTGGTTTTAAGGCTTAAGTGAGTAGGCAAGACTAAAATATTTGTTCCATATTCATGCCCCCTAGGAGACCATTAGCTTGAAATCATTACCTTTATTTATTCTCTGGTTTCATGGATCTTGTAAACTTTTAATGAAATAATACATAAAAGTGGGTTCCATTCAGCTACAAATGCTCATTAATTGTTTGCTAATGCAACACTTTTTTTTTTTCTATTTGCTCTCCTGGCATTATTATAATGAAGAGCAATTGCTTTATAAAGAAAGTTGGGCAAATAGTGTAAATCATGGCTTCTTTACCATTCTACTTAACTTGCCCTCCGGTGGACTTTTTTGTTAATTAACTTTCTATTGTTTGTCATTCTAATTAAATAGAGTAGAGCAATTACTTAAGGTGTTACATGAAGGGCTGTAGAAGCTAAAACAAAGAAAAAAACAAACAAAAAAACCCAAACAACTCCAAGAAAACAAAAAAACTTTATAAAGGAAAAAAGTCTTTAAAAGAAATAAAACAAACAAAAAAACACCAAACCTTAAATGCCCTGAAAGCTTACTGAAAGCTCCTCAAAAGTTAGTAGAAAAAAAAAAGCAGCTTATGCGTCATCAGTGTAGCAGTAAATTAAAACCTCACCTGTTTTGTGTTCATATCAGTCAGAAGGAAGTGAATCAAGTTTATTATTGTTCACAGTGAAAGCACTTAGGATTTGCTCACCTGAACATATGTCTAATCACAGTCCTGATGAAGACCTGCAGGAAAAACCTGGCATGCTGTGGAAATCTCATTACCTCATTCTGTTGGTGAAATCCAGACTGACCTCTCCACAGTCACCCACAGAGCTCTTCATTTTTCTGCTGTGCCACTTGTGCTCATTCCATCTCATGCAGACATTAGAATTTTACCTGCAAGTTCTATGCAATAGTAGCTTGCCTTCAATAAATCCTAAGAACAGGGACATACCTAAATTGAAATGACTTAAGGAGACATAATGTATATTTAAAGAACCACATGCATCTATTTGTGGCCATGACAGGTAGCTTCATTATTCTGGAGCTTAAAGTGCTTATCTAATTGCTTATCTAAGCAAAGCAAGGTCTCTTCACATAATATTATGGCAGAGTAGTTCATTAATTCATGATTCAAAGGAGCAAAGCTTTACCATTCTAAAAAGAAAACACCTGATTTATTTCTAATTTTGCCACTTTTGACCTCCAGAGATGCACATGGCTGAATGAGCTCTATTTGCTTACCAGTTTACCTCTCATTCAGAAGAGAGAGGCAATATTTTTATGGCCCTTTGATGGTGCATTTGTGAAGAAGTCCCATCACAGATTAATTAGAGATTACAGTGCAGACAAGTAAAACAAATATTCATGACCACTGAATTTCTTACACAGTTGCCACACCGTGTGCAGACATACAGCAAAGGTGCTGAAAAGCCCTCTGGGATCAGTTCGAAGGATTTTTATCTTTCTTGCTTCCTTCAACAAAGCAGCTCAGAATTTTGTGGTGGGACAAAACACTATCTCTTAATTAATTCTGAATACAGAGTGTGAGCAAAATGGAAAAATCAGAGCATGCCAGTAAGAAAACTCAATACGATTGATTTAATGTTGAAAAATTGTGAATAAGTCTGACCACAAAAAGTGTGGATGCTTTCACACAAATTTACTTTGGAATTTTGAACATAATAACAATGATCATGTTTTATTACGGCTCATGGGGTTTTTGTCATTAAAGAAAAATTACACCAATCCAAGCCATACAGTTTTGTTAAAAGGGTTAAACAGGGGTTATTTTTACAGTCTCTTTTCTATCAGAACTGCAATAAATTCTTGAAGAATATATGAAGTTCAGAGATGTGATTTTTTGGGGGAAATCATTGGCATTTAAGCTCACAAAGCATTCTCTGAAAAATGCAAAAGCATTCAGAGGAACAATCAATAGAGATGTTACACAAGAGGATGAGTCACATGAAGAAATACCAGTTTTTGAGTCATGGCATATTTCTGTACAGAAGTAAAATGTACATCAAATCACTGAATACAATCAGAATAAAATTCATGGAAGTGGAAAAAAACAGATTTTGAAACTAATAGAGATGAATTTCTAATTAATTCCATATCAAGTGACAGGAAAAAAAAACAGTAAAGGGAGGGTTCAGCTTTACACAAAGCAGGGAAATCCCCGGATGATGACAAATCGTTGTGCATAGGCCTGGCTGCTTTAATAGGAATATTATCATACTGGATTAAATTTGAATTAAATGAAAAAAAATAAAAGAGCAATTCTACAGAGTGGATTTGCTTGACAAATACCTTTGGGTTTTCTTTGGTTTTGTGTTTTTTGTACATCATCTTTGTTCATATGCTCTACTATGGATTTGAAAAAGAAAACAAATATCTCCTTTCTGTGACCAATCCCAACTCTCTACCTTATATCACTCTTTTTTTCTCCTGAAGTAGCTGAAATATCTTGTTTGCTAGTCCAGATGGAAGGCACATTGAATGTCTATAAAAGTGACCATGCCCCTAGGAACTCCAGGACACCCTCTCCCTCACAGAATAAAAGAACAAATCACACTAAAACACTCAATTAAAAAATTATAGAAAAAAAAGGTGAACCTAACATCTATTCCCTAATCAGGGCAGACAGTGATGTCACAGCTGCCCAGGTTTTGTGAGCATATTTGAAGAAAGCAGCACTTTACCAAATATTCAGGCTACCACAGTGTAGCATCTGTGAACACTGTCTCTTTTCAATCAGAGACTGATTCAAACTTCCAGTGAGATCACCAGAGTCCCTAATCTTTCAGCATCTGCTTGATTGAAAAGCCTTCCTTGGTATCTGAGGTAATGCTGACGATGTGCTTGCCTCAGACCTGGCACTCATGTCCAGAGCCCTCTCCCAAGACACCCAAGCTGAGTGGGAGGTCCCTCTCCCCTCAGGTCAGTACGAGCTCTTCAGGCTTGGAACATGGTGGGATTTAATACCACCGCTAATAGTATTTCCAGACTAATAACTGAAGCAGTTCACCTTGGACTCCTTTCTGTCTTTCACAGCTCCCAGGTGGAGGCAGTAACTCCACTCAGCAAGGGGGTTTTTTTTGGAGGCACGGTTAGCTGATGAAGCTCCCACCTCCAGGGCCTGCTTGGTGCTCCAGCAATGCTGCAACCCGAGGCAGTCCACGCAGCCCTGCGTGGAGCTGTGATGGAAACAGGCACTGGGGAGTGCCTGTGATGGAAACAGGCCTCTTGGGCTGGCCTCCGCCAAAAGCAAGCTTTGCAACCACAGCTTCTGGCACCCCTTTTCCCCAATACTCTCGATGAAGACTTCTTTGGAATTGCAGGACCAAAGCCAAACCCCTCCATTGAGGTGAAGTCATTTCTGACTCAGCGCTGTTGAGTTGTGCCAGACGTGAACTGAGGCACCTAAAGCTATTTTTTTACTAATTCTTTTAAGTCCTTTGCCATAAGCTTTTAGTTAGAATTTTGATGTGACTTTGCTGTCTACAGACAGCACTGTAGAAAAAAAACTCTTTACAGAAGCCTGTTAAACCTTTTGTATTTATTAAAGCACCTGTATTTAAACTGTTGATGTAGCTCACCACACACACTGTCTGAGAGAAGAGTGTTGCTATTCTTCATATTATATTTACAGTGATATGTATTAGTTTTACTGCTTATGAAAGTGGCTAATCTGACAGCTCCTTGGCACAGCAAGGGTAAGAAAGAGATGGTGGTGATGGAGCTCCAAAATGAGCCATTAACACTTTCCAGTTTGACCCACAGGACCAGACTCTCAAGGAAAAAAAACCATTTCTATCTCTTTGGCTACTCACAGCCTGGTTTTTACAAGGAGATCAACACCAAAGATGCCACATATGTTTGTTTTGTCAAGGGATTTTCACTCCTCTTTGCTTCTGAGGATTTTTACATGTATAAAGCCAAATGCTGACACTTCCAGCTCCTGAGTGCCGAAAAATGTTTAGCTAAAGAGCAAAGTTATTAAGGTTATTAATGTCTCTGAAGTAAAGAGAAAAACTGGTCTACCATAATTAAATTCAGTGTAGCAAGCCCAAGAAAACCACAATGTCTTTAATGATGATAAATGTGTGGATTTACAGTGGTTTAGTAACCTGCAAAAAATACTGTTTTAGTAGTAACAAGAATAAGAATATGCAACACCCTTCATTTCTTAAAAGTTTTATTCTGATGGAAGATTTACTTGGTAAAGACTCAGAGGACCTTAGGTCCTGTTGTTCTCTGGGAGTACTACTTTTTAGTAAGTGCTATTTCTTTTTCATTAATGCAGTGGAAATTTTACATTCACTCTGAGAATCACTTTCTGAAATCTATTATTAAATATGAAAGGGAAAGCCAAGGTGTAACTTTCCCTTCCATAATATGTCTGAAGATCCCAGAAATAATACCTGCAAGAAAGCTTACACTGGAAGAGGAAGTAGTTATTGTTCACTGCCTTATCAGGCACAGATGATAAGGCTGAAAACATCTATAAAGAGCAGCATCAGATAAAGGTGGGTGTACATTTCAGAACTGACAGCATGAGGAAACAGCTGAGGCCCAATTAAAATAAGAGTAGAAAAAGGGACACAAAGTTTGGAAAACTCAGAGAGAAAGGATAAATGTGGGGCACAGGCTAGAACTAAGACCAACATGTCAGAAGCATTAACAAAAACCTCATATTGTGGGAAAGTGTGGGTTACTACACGCAAGAAGTATTTTTCAACAATTCAGCTACCATGCTAAGTCCTTAAATAAACATCCTTGTAATGTGGATACTAGTCACTTGACTTTAACAAGAGGTAAACCCCAGTTTACTCTGTTCCAAGGAGAAGTGAATCTTTCCAGCACTGAACTGTGAGAGCAAAGAAAGTACATGAGAAATATAAATCAAGTCTGTGGTAGAAATTTTTGGGGTTGTGCTACTGTGCAAACAGAGAATACAGACCATTCAATCAAGAACTGCAAGCACTAAAAATTACACAGTGAATTAATCTCATACCCCAAGCTTCCTCTAATGTCCAAGGAAGAATGAAAAGGGACATTTACTTCTTGTAATGCCTATTTTATCTCTGGATTACTGCTGATCTGCATAGCTTTTCATTTTCTACCGGTGTGTGAATGAATGCCAGAGGATATTATGCTCACTGGTAGGCCCAGTAACTTTAAATTCTTGGAAACGAAGTTGAGATTTTTTACTCAGGTATGACTTTAAAATAACATCACTCAGCATCTGGCAGAAATATTTCATCCATGTGACATTATTAAATACTTTAAAATAACGTATAGTCTGCTCCCTTGGGTCCTCTGGTGTTTTCTGTAAAGAAATAGCTTCCAGGAAACCAAAACACTTTCTGTGAGGACTCTCTGGTTTCTTCCTGACACTTACAATACCTGTGGCTTGGGGCAAGGTGATAGTAAAAGTCAAAAGTTTATGGGAAAGTCTTGGGCCTTTTGAAATACTTCCATAAATCCATTCTAGCTGGACATTTTTTGTGCCTCTTGCTACAGTAAAGGACTTAAGTAAATGGTGCAGAGCCTTCCAGGCATTCAGCATCCTTAGAACAACCTTTCATTAAAACAGGGATTGTAATTCAAGAGGAACCGATATCAGTATTTTATTCAACAGAAGTATTTTATTAGGAATTAAGAGAAATTACGTATCTCAACCAGCACGTCTGTTTGGAAGTTATAGGAGATTAATAGACCATTCCTTAACAAAACTAGTTTTCTTACAATAGCTTTTTCTTATACTGTGGAATAATGAAATAGAAATAAATTATTTTGAAAGATTCCCTGCCACTAAGTATATTTAGTATGCTAAAAGGAAACATAATTTTCAGAGCTTGAAGGTCTGGCTTAAAAAGAAAGACTCTTGGACCTAAAAGCCTGCTGCAAAACCCAGAAGAGTAAGTAAGAAATTACTGCTGACTGTTAGGCAAAACTCGTAGAGTACATACATATATACAAACTGAAAGAACAGAGATGTAACAAAAAGAACAGGTGTAACAAGGGGAAAAAACGGAAAGATAACTCCATCACTATTTCAGCGTTAAGAAAATTCCCAGGAAGTAGAACCTGATAAATCAGGAAGTGGACAGATGTCAGTCTATTGAAGATTGCTCACATCATAACACAAAAAATTTCAGTGAACTTTTATTTTTAATGAAAAGTCCTACACACACAGACTAAATGAGTCCAGACAATCTTCAAACAGATTTTCTGAAATTCAGATGTTCTTCCAATGCCTGTTTGCTACACTGGCAGAAATCATGTCTAAAGGAGATATTTCTGCCTTTTCTACAATGGAGTCACTTTCATTACAAATCTAAAGTAAAGGGACAAAACTTGTACTCCAGTAGAGCAACATTATTTTCTGGAATAAATTGTAGACATTTCTAGAACAGATAGGAAAAGGGGTAATGGTTTTACACTGCAAGAGGATAAGTTCAGATTATATATGAGGACTAAATTCTTTACTGTGAGAGGTTGTGAGACATGGGTTGCTCAGAGAAGTGGATGCTGCATCCCTGGAACTGTTCAAGGCCAGGTTGGAACAACCTTGTCTGATGTAAGGTGTCCCTGCTCATGGCAGCAGAGTTGGAAACAAATGATCTTTAAGGTCCCTTCCAGTTGCAATCTGTTCTGTGATTATATGATTTTGAAATGTCATTTGCATTAAGAAATTGTCTTGTAAGTTTCTGTATAATTTTAAAATAAATTTGTCCATGCATACTTCTGAAATTTTTTTAAGTGAAACTATTAAAGCAAATATTTTCTTATTAAAATAACTCATGTGTTCTGCCCAGGAGAAGCCACTGACTTTGGACTGCTGGAAAAATATTTTTTGGCCCATATTCACATCAGACGCTGAGGCCATTCCTTTCATCTGAACTCTGTACCAAAATATGAAATAAAAGCATGTGAGAGCAAAGGAAAAGTGCCAAAAATAATGAAAGAAGTGCTGAAAAGAGTAAATGCACAAAGAGTGGAAAACAATTCTCTGTATTTGATATCTATGCATAAATACTGGATTACAGAAGACACCAGTCTTCCATTTTATTCTATTCATTTTAAATTGTTTCTTTCAAGTTATGCTTTCCTGCTTCTATTTTTCACTGTCTGAAATGCATCAATAAAGTCTTTACAAGACTATAGAACAAGCATCAAATCTTCAGCCATGTCTTCAAGAAAACTGAAACATATCAAAGTTCTTTAAAATAGTAGCAAAAGGCAAAAGAAGACTTTTAACAACTTCTTTTATTCTTCTTGCTAGGTAAGAATATACAAAGCTTTGCAAAACTATCTGAAGACCATAAGGTCCCCCATGAACTGGTCCTTGCCTGTCTTGAGTAATTGCTAGACACTCAACAGACAAATGATAGTATTGTTTATTGCAATATATTTTATCTAACAAGAAGAAATAAAGAAGAAAGTTAACAACAAAAGTGAAAACAAAGGGTATTTTATCCAGTGTATTAGCACCTAGGAACTTAGTGATTTTTAAAATAGAATCATAGGATAACTCAGATTGGAAGAAACTGCTGGAGTCCCAAGTTCAACTTCCAGCTCATAGCAGGGTCAACTATGAGATTAGACTGTGCTATTCAAGGCTTTATCCAGTTTGGCCCTGAAAACCTCCAAGGATGGGGAGAATACAGTGTCTCTGGGAAGTTTATTTCACTGTGTCGCTTTCTTTATATTGAAAGAGACTTTCTTTGTATCCAGACATAATCTCCCTTGTTACAGAGTGTGCACTGAAATCTTATCCTCCCGTGGTGTGCAGTCTCTCAACACCTCCCAAGCTGTGCAGCTCGCTGCCTACCCAGATTCCCAGGTCCTTTCCAGCTGCTCCTCAGCCAGTCAGTCTCTAGCCTGCATTGGTGCAAGTGATTATTTCTTCCCAGATACAGGACTTTATCTTCAACCTTGATGAATTTCACGAGGTCCTGACAGCCCATTCTTCCAGCCTGTCTTGCTCTGTATGAATGGCAGGCCTGACCTCTAGAATATAGAATACAATCACTGGTAGCAATTACAGGAGTATACTCAGGATTTATTATGTAAGTGCCATCCAAAATGTGTGAAAGTACATCAATTAGGAAAAAGAAAACACAAAGAAAAAATGAAGAATGACACATGTTGCCAATGATTCATTTATTTTGTGGAATGCTCCTTCAAGGCTCACAAAGGGACAAAGCATTGCTCCATTTGTCTCTGACTTCATTAGAGGAGGATTTGCAAAACTTTTGCCCCCTGCAATATTTTTTTTTTTTTTGAAGGGTCTAATAATGTTCTGGAAGCATGTACAGTATGTTCAGTAACTCCTTGGGGAATTGTAGCTATCCCTTATTGAAAACAATGTCAAAGATGATCCTTCATATACTGTAAGAGAGACAACATACTTTCCTCCAAAACAGATATGTCTTATATGACATGAAGTTTTCCTCTTTTCCAATAGCCCTTTTTCTGACAAAAAAAACCAAACAAAAAACCCTCAGGTCAAGGAGACAGACACAGGAGTAAAATTATTCATCTCCTTGAAAATTTTTTGCATTGAAGTGATGAAATGCCTTTTTGTAAACTTACCAGAACTTTCGAAAATTCCTGTAATTCACTGTTCCACACAATCTGCTAGTCATGGTCAACCCTAAAGCAACAACCTGGAATGGCTGTTTTGATGTTGACAGTAATGTAGCAATACAAAGAAATAAAGATTTTTTTAAAAAATATAGAAATTTTTAAATTTTTTAACTAGGTAGGGCTTTTTCTTTTCCTTAAAAGAAGTGAAATAAGACAGGTTTTTTTCCAAAACTTATGAAAAATCCACAAATGGTGTTCATTTCACTCTGCTGACATCTCAGATGGGTGAGACTTGTGATAAAAGACAAATCCCTCAAAACTCATCATTAGTAAAGAAGAGAAATCCAAAAGTGGGGCAGGAGGGGAGAGGGGGAGTATGCCTGTCCTGGTTGTGTGACAAATGGAGAAGACTGCTTTGGTTAATATTAATAGATAGAAAATTGTAGCCCAAATGGAGGAAAAACTTGCATCCCAAGACTCTTTGAAAGACATGCATTTAGTTCAGTTCTTCATTGATGCATAATTTCAGAGCACAAAATTGCATAAATTTTACAGTTACAGTAGTGCTTGCATCAGCCAGTGGCTGCCAAAGGATGATCAATAGTCAAAACACAGGGGTGGGTGCACCCATGTCAATAGATACTAAATCTTTCCAGAGCAGAACAGGGTCAGAAGCTCAAGTAATTAGTCATTCTGCCTACCACAAGCTCTATTAAGCCCATATTTAATGCCTGGAGGCAGTGAAACATAAACAGGGGTTATACAAGAATCATGGATCACAGCACAGTTCTCTTGGGAAAAAAGGAAAGTCAGTCTCACTTACATTGCTCTGATAACTAATTACTATATTTCTTAACCTACTTAACAGTAGGTTTAGATAAATATATTCCTCTCTTTCCCTTAAGGGATCTTAAATTATTAGAAAGTTGCAGAAAAAGCAATCTCCAGTAGCACATCTTACTTCTTAAACACATTTCTTTCTGTTGCAAATGTAAAATTATACTGCCTAGGTTTACACATTTTTTGCATGTCCTAGAGACTAATCTTTGCAAATTCAAAATAGAATCAGGCAAGGATTTTTTATTAATACTAAGGACCACAGTGGAATGTCAAGGATTTGTAATACAGTTTCTCTTAAAAGGTGCAAATAGTCACAGTATGGTTCAATGAGATTCTATGACTTTCATTATCCTAACTCACTGCTCACTCTTATGTTAAATTGCCTTGGATTTCACAAACCTACTGATTTTTGAGAAATTCCTTTTTCCCTTTCCACTTCAGAGCTGTTTAATTAAATCTTTTAAAGTTATCCTCAAAGAGCAAGATAACTTGGATGATACTTGTCCTTTGACTCCAGGAAAGGCAGAGGTTTCCTCACCTCTCCAGGGAGTAAGAGAGGTGCGGGTTCAGTGACACTGGCTGCCATGACATTTAGCTGTGCAAGGGATACACCCACATTCCTAACTCACAAAAGTTGCTGCAAGAAAAAGTTCCTGTATGTTGTGTATGGAAAGATATTACAGAGATCTGACCATCAGGTCAGATTCTAGATAACACAATATAAATTCTAAAAGGAAAGAGGATTTCTGATCTTTGTTAGAAGAGCTCACAAAATACGGGTGATAAAAGAGCAGGAAGTAGAAAAAGTCTGGGAAAACAGTTGCCACTTAGTTTCCCCGAGACTTGTGATAGATCTAACAGATCCCTATCCATTTCACTTACAGCATCTTACCACAGTAGAGTTGTTTAAAGCAGTGCACACACCCTTTCTTCTTCACAGTTCCCAAATACCCACAAAAACTGCAGTGAGGTGGGACGGGGGGAAATACAATCTCCTTCTCTATGTGGCGAATATATTTAAGATATTTCTATATAACCACAAGTTTTGGGGAACTTTAGAAGTTCTGCCACTTGTGAATAGGTTAAATAGGGCTCCAATCTGCACCTGCTCAGGAGCAGCTCTGTAGCACGCTAGCCAAGTCAGAAGGAAAGTCCTCTCTTTCCAGACATTAAAGCCACGTTGTTTAAAAAGGATACTAGACTGTATGTTTGTCTTTCCCAGCCAATTCTTGAACCACAGAATCATGTAGGTTGGAATAGACTTTTGCAATCATCAGTCCAACCTTTGACCAATCACCACCCTGTCAAGTAAATCATAAAACTAAGCACCAAATTCAGTTGTTTCTTGGGTTACCACACATTCAAAAATGTGCCCACATACAGATGGTAGGGCAAAGATAGGTAACTGCAATGATATTCAAAAGTCAGCTGCTGAAATTATTCCATTATTATGAATAATCATAACTCTTCTCTTACATTAAATTTTAATAGGGCATGGATTGTTGTCTTCCTCTTCTTTTGTTTTGTTTTTTAATATTAAACTGACAAAAAGTTTAGTAAGAAATTCAGCTCTAGAGAGATATAATTTGCTGAGAAGTCATCATAGCCTTTTTCCCCACAGAGCAAAAATAGATATAATTTAGTAATTTAACTTTTTCATGGGAGTGTTAGACTTTCAAGACATGATTTTGTATTTTACTCTGCTGGGAGAAGAGGTAAGAGAATGTGAAAAGAAACATTATCATTGGCTCTTCATTTCTTCATAAAATTTCAGAATAGTCAGTGATATTGCAAAACCAATTTGCTTCTCTTACTTTTTCATCATAGGATTAAAAGAGGCAGAACATAACAGAAGTGATATGTTATCCTACTCTATCAAGAAAATAAAGACAATTCAAAAAGAATGGTTAGGCAAGACTGAATACTAAACCAATCCAGCCAAACCATTCAAGTCAGAATTTCTTATTTCATTTTATGTCCCGACTTCTGACAGTAAGGATTTGATAGTCCTATTATACAAGTGCATGTTTAAAAAAGTTTATTTCTTTTGCTCATATTTAGTTCAGCCTTTACTCTCAGTATTTGATCATGAGAAACATAATGCCAGTCTTTTGACAACATAACCAGTCCTCTGCTATAGGATCGTGGTGTCAGAAACACAACTTTAGTATTCTAACATCAAATTTGTCTATTTGAATTATCTAGACTACATAAAATGAAGTCACAGAGACAGCCTTTATGAATTAGTATTCTATACATAGAGAAAAAATGACATTTTGCTAAGAGGGTGGGATGAGATTCGAGAAGTAACATGAAAAAGCTGTAGAACATTCTCTAGAAAAAACTGTAAACCATGAAGACATCCAATTCCTAAAATTAGAATGTAGAGAAAACCAATGTTAATTCCTGTATAAAATTTTAAATCTTCTAATGCCAGCCTGCATAGTACAATATGTCTAGGGGCAGCACTGGTTTATTATACAAAGTCAACATTCAACAGCTAAGCCATCTGTAGACCTTGGTCTCTGAGGGTGGTTTATTATTAAACAGAGCTGGTTCCTGTAGAAAGCCAGGCTCTATGGAGTGTTTTGCCAAACCAAGTGACAGACTAAATGCTGCTGTCAGGCAGAAGTGAGCAGTAGGCACATGAAGTAACTCTTTAGCCAGAATCATCACATCACATGAAACCAGCTTCACAGAAAACTTTGCATGAAAAGCTCACATGAAAACTTTTCCTCAAAAAATTCAGGCCATGCTATGGTGACAATCATTTCATACTTCCGTACAAAAGCGCGTACTTGCTTACAGGCAGATTTAAGAACAAGAGCTCCAAAAAGAGTGGCAAGACTAAGATATAGGATGAAAACATGGTTTGGATTGGAAGGAACATCTAGTTCCAATCCCCTGGCCATGGGCAGAGACACTAGAGCAGGGTGCTCAAAGCCTCCTCCAACCTGACCTTGAACACTTCCAGAGATGGGGCATCCACACCTCCTCTAATCAACCTTTTCCAGTGTCTCACCACCATCACAGTAAAGAATTTATTTATTTATTTATTTAGTATTAGCACAGCTTACTGATTTATTGCACAGACTTATTTTTACTGATATACTACTTAAAATAATTTGTGTTAGGTGTTCCATTGGCCCTTTCTACTCAGTGTACTGTAACATACAGCATATCTGATCTCAGGCAAAAGCTTTGTGTCAGCATTTACGAGTACTTGTATAAGCCATATCTCTGTATAAGCCAGTTAATATCAGGAAATCACAACCTGTGAATGACTTCCAGGGGAAGGAAAGAGATCTGTCTTACAAGGTGGACAGCAATTTTCCGAAAGCATACTCAAAACTGAGAGAGTGAGTCACAAGGATTTGTCAAAGACCAAAGTAAAAGGGTCAACAGATCCCCTTTCTGGAATTCAGAATTAAGGCTTAAGTCTGAATGAAACCCACTTATATTTATGGCATGACTTGTGCCAATATACCTCTCCCAATAAAAATGCATCTTGTGTGAATGCATCCTGAGTACCAAGAGCATGCTTCTCAGAGATTAATAGAGCAGAAAGAGCTTTAACTTCTGAAACAGGGTGTGTATTTCTTTTCTGGCATGTGTCTAACATTGTTGCTTACTTCCAAGTATCATAAACAAACTTCTAGCATTCTTTGTGGCGAGGAACATTTCAGGGTAAGCAATACAGAAATGTGCAATCCCTACAGCTGTAGAAACCCTTAAGACCAGGATGCTCTTATAAGGTTTCAAAAACTTGTAGGATGCACCCTCACACAGGTGCACAGACCCTCATTTTATCAGATATATAAAAGAAGTACCTTCTCTTGACCACTGTCAGATAAGCCCTCCTGCAGCAGCCCATTGTTGCACACAACTGAAATGTGGTCAAAATGTCTAGAGCCCTAAGGATGTTGTACTGATTCTAACCTTTGGTGCCTCTCTCCATGCATCCTGTAGGGAGCAAGACCCAAAGTCAAAGTGTTGATCCCATTAGGCACCCCTTAGTCAAAGTTAAATCCTTTGGTTTTAAAACACATTTTATTTTCTACACTTTTTCTCACACTGCCTTTACACAAGCTCAAAGAATTGGAATATTTCTGTTTGCCTTAGAAGATCAATTTCTTCACTTCTAAAGGTCTCCCAAGTTTTGCTTCTGACAGTACAATATAATAGTAATAGTCTTGAGAATGCAGTCTCTACCACTTACAGAACACCTGTGTTCTTGGAGAAAGCAACATCTAAATTCATATTACATGAAGCTATAAATTCAAGTCTCAGAAGAGTTTCCTATGGGTTTCAGGTATAAGTTTCACCAAGAGGTGCATATAAAACATTGAGCTAGTGCAGTACAAGACTGGAAAACTCTACAGTTCTCCAAATCCATTCCAAAAGAAATACTCTATGTTCTCCTGATAGACCAGAGTACTGATGTATAAGGCTGAAGCCTCAACACAATCTCAGCACGCACTCAAGGAATAAGAACTATAGTAAGCCTAAATTAGTAGTATAAGTATAGGAATTATTTTTCTAATGTAAGAAGCCACAGCATAGTTCAAGTTCAGGTTATCATTATATAATAATTTGGTCTTCCAGGATGTGGAAATATATGTACACCATCACAGAGCACCTAGAAACTCACATTAAGGACCTCCATTCACTAGGTGCTCTACAATGCAACCAGGAGACATCCATGTCTGTCACAATAGAGATGAATTTTGAAAGTATAAGTGAAAACTATGACAAACACAAAAGTGCTGCTGACAGTTTATGGAATGTCACTTTCAAAAGCTCCCAAGGGGTTAAACAACTCCAGATGCTGAGGAAAGAGCCCATGCTTGAGTGACTTGCTCAACATCACATGCAGCACTCAACAGCTTTGAGAGGTGAAACCAGACCTACAAAGACCCCTTTGCTGGATCTTTAACATCAAGAACATCCCTTCTCTCCATTAATGTTCCAGGCTGTCATTTCTTACATTTGGGTCATCTCACATATTCAGCAAAGTATGTCTCAAAATGCTTTTTCACTAAATTGTCATCACATTGTGACTTACAAATACTGTAGATGTAAGGCCATGATGAGAGAAGAAAAAGGAAATAACATGTAGCAAATACATCAAGATGAGTGTTTCCTTTCCCCCTCCCTCCCACAGAGACATTCGTTCACTTCCATGAAATGAAACTGACCTGATGTACTTATCCACGGGTTCATCAGTTTCTATGCAATTTTAAGACACGGTTCGTTATTCATTTGAGTCACTTGGCTGCCCTCTTGAAAACTGTCTGTGATATTTGAATATTAATTCCATTTCCAAGAGTTCTACCCATGTTTTCTTCTCCCTTGTGTCTGCTTGGGCAGATCATTAATTAATGAATCACTACAGATAACAGGTTTCTATTTAAATACTCAGTGATGCAGATGCCTGAATCTATTCACAAGGAAAGCCTACATTTTGCCTTTTTGCCTACTGACTTTCACTAGGAAAGCCACTGAGTAGGCACAAAATAGATCAGGGTTGATTTTATTGCTTTTAATTTATTTCCATTCAGACTGAAGAAGTGTGAGACATCTGGTTAAACAACAGGCACATGGAACAAAGGTGTAGTTACAAGCCTCAAAAGACTTTTTACAGTGAAATTCATAATTTGACAAGTAGTAAATAAAGTTTTAAGCAAGGCAGAAGATACTTTATCTGAAGGAACACACTAAGTTTCTACCACTGGAATATCATCAAATTTAACTCTCCTACTACTCACACAATGAGCAGAATCAAACCCTACATCTCAGAAGCAGGCCAGTCAACCCAACGCCTTATTTGCATCTTATTACATCTCTTTACAGAGTCCTTGAATAGCAGCTTCTCTCAAAATATCAGTTATTCAGAACTTCAAAGGAAGTGAAATATGGAAAGTTTCAGATTATTGATATTATTTCTCTGTCTATGACAGGAGCAGCAAAGCTGAAAAAGAAGCTGGAATATTCAATGCCAATTAAAAAAAAAAAGACCAAAACTGCAAAAAACCCAAAACATAAGAACTAGGGCATGTTTGGAACTCCATTTGAACAATTTGAAGGTAGTAAAGTTTACGTCACTTAGAGTTACAGAAGAAACTGATTAGATATTCAAATTGCAGAGTGGATACTGAAAAATAGAACAATTAATACTTCATTTTCTCTTTACTAAATACAGTCATGGCCTGCCAATCTTAATTTCAAGCCCAAATGATTTTAGAACCATAACAAGAGAGTCTGTAATGTGTTTGATTTGTTTATACTTTAACAGTTAAATGGAGGGTTAATTATTATTTTCAAGAGATTACTTAAAATTATTTTGCTGATCTATTGACAAGGGTGAAGAAATATTTAGAATAACAAGATGTCCAAGCAAAGAAAAGTCAATTCCATTTCCTCGTACTTTATGCAAACAAATAGGTAAAACTTTAGGGATTTTTCTATGTGACAGTGGAACCAATGGATTAATAACACATGATACTAAAAACAGTCAACACACAGTGAGCAGTAACTCAGAAACTGGGGAAAATCTCTCTGGCATTTTGCTGTTTGAACCAGATTTCACCCAGATGCTGGGTGCAACTAGTACTGCATAGTGATGTACGGGTCCTAAAGTACTTCTAAATCCTCTGGGCTCTCTGGTCAGAAGGCAGAGAGCAGTAATGTGTTCTCTTATATTCAAAGGTCCCGGTTCAGCCTAAGGTTTCAAGAAACAAGGATGTCCTGGCTATGTTTTCCTGGCTGTGAATGGAGCCTGCACTGACAGATAGGATGGACAAGGAGAGACAGAGAGCAAGAGTCCAAGGCCACCCTTCAATGATTACCAAGGCACAGTAAACATGAGCAATCAGGACACTTGCAGCAAAAATATAGCTGGGATCCTAAGCAACATGCAAAAACAGGTGTGCCAAGGGACAATGTCATCCAAATTTTTCGAAGGATAGGAAAGCACTGTAAAATCTATACAGAAATGTGTGTGTCCTGTGCCCTTCTTTCACCATTTTGACTCATCACAACCACATTTCACAAGATGCACCAGTACACAGACTTTTGGGGGTTTTTAGTAATCCAAATACTGCCTTATCATTCATATAGAGTATACTCTAATTAAAAAATAAATTATACAAAGAGAACAGAGTTAAGCTGTCTGTCTTCTCTTGAGCATGAGGATACGGTTGCTCTCTGTGAAAACGTATAAGAAATTTTCCACCTTTTTTGCTTTGCAAAACACTGTTCTCATAAATTTCCCTGTACAAGAGCCTTTTTCTAACAACTGAAATAAAACAGACACACAAAGGCAGCACTAAGCAGTAGCTTGACAGACCTTTTTCTTTTCCCTCAAACACAAATATAGGTACATGTGGGATTTGCTACAGTAATACAAGGAACACTTAATTTTACCACTGCTTTCATTATATCTTCCCGGGCACAAGGATATGAGAAGGAAACGGATGTAGCACCAGAACACAGAAGAAGAATAATTTTATTAATCAAATTTTCATTTCACCTTTACTCATGTAAAACTTTCAATACTACAAGAAGTTTTGCCAAACCAGGCTGCCTAAAAGCCAAGGACTGGTTTCAGTGTTTTGTCTTGGATGAACAACATTACTTATGCACCATATAATTCAAGTCACAGAATCACAGAATTGTTAGGGTTGGAAGGGATCTCTGGAGATCAAGTCCAAGGCAGGGTCACCTAAAGCAGGCAACATAGGAACTCATCCAGGTGGGATCTGAATGTCTCCAGAGAGGGAGACTCCACAACCTCCCTGGGCAGCCTGTGCCAGCGCTCTGCCACACTGAATGTATAGAAGTTCTTCCTTATGTTGAGGTGGAACTTCTTGTGTTCTAATTTATGGCCATTGCTCCTTGTCCTGTTGCTGGGCACCACTGAAGAGAGTCTGGCACCACCCTCTTGGCGCCCGCCTTCGAGATATTTGCATGCATTAATGAGATTCCCTCTCTGTCTTCTCTTCTCCAGACTAAACAGGCCCAGCTTCTGCAGTCTCTCCTTGCAGGAGAGATGCTCCAGACCCATCATCATCTTTGTGGCCCCTGCTGGACCCTCTCCAGTTCCTCCTTGTCTTTCTTGTACTGAGGAGCCCAGAACTGGACATGGCACTCCAGACGTGGCCTCACCAGGGCTGACTAGAGGGGGAGGATCACCTCACTTCACCTGCCGGCCACACTCTTCCCGATGTGCCCCAGGATATCACTGGCCCTTCTGGCTGCAAGGGCACAGCCAGCTCATGGTCTCAGCTTGTCATCCACCAGGACTCCCAGGTCCTTCCCAGCTGAGCTTCTCTCTAGTATGACAGCGCCCAGATTGTGCTGGTGTTTGGGGTTCTTCTTCCCCAGCTGCAAGACCCTGCACTTGCCCTCCCTGGTTTCTCATTAGGTTTCTCCCAACCCAACTCTCCAGATGATCAAGGTCCCACTGAATGGCAGCACAGCCTTCAGTTGGATCAGCCACTCCCCCTTTTTGTATCACCAGCAAACTTGCTGAGGGTGCACTCTATCTCCTCCTCCAGGTTTTTGATAAACAAGTGGAATAACACCAGACACAGTATTGCTCCCTGGGGAACACCATTAACAGCAGGCCTCCAAATGAATTCCACTCCACTGATCATGACCTTCTGAGCTCTGCCATTCAGTTCTTGATCCACCTCACTGTCCATTCATCTAGCCCACATTTCCTGACCTGACCTATGAGGATGTTGTGGGAGACAGTGTCAAAAGTCGAGGTAGACAACGCCGACTGCTCTCCTCAAGCCATTCTGCCATGTCATCACTGAAGGGTATGAGAAGTCAATTCAGATGATAGCCAGTTCTGCTGCATACTTCACAGACACATAGGAAACATGGCCTCTGATCCACACAGTTCGCAATCTAACTAAAGACAATGTGAATAAAAATAAATCCCTCAAAATCATACAAAGGGAGAGGAAATTGTAACTACAGATGTAAGAGTTTGCTATATGAATGACTTAAAGCTGCTGATTTCTGCCCGTCTGCCAAAGAACAGCTATGCACAGCACAACAATTAATACACTGCTATTTTCTATTACTTTTTCCTTCTTTTTCTTTTTTTTTTGTTTTTATAAGATCTCTGGGTAAATTTGCTTTCTGATAGTGAGAAGGATTTGTGCTTTCATGCCAGCAACCTTCAACAAAATCGTCTTCTAAGTGTGAGGTTTTAACAAACTTTAATAAGGATTCTTGTGATCAATGATATCTTGACTAATGTGACTGTAAGAAGCTCTATTAAATGGAAAAAAAAGCTAGGTCAATTTGACATTTTATTTTCTACTCAGTGTTAGCACTCTTTTAAAAAAATCCCTATCCAGATACTTCCTGATTATCACTTTTTCAGAAATCATGATTAGCTACAAACCTGGAAAAAAAAAAGAGAAACACTGCAACTGCAGGAAGGGCTCTGTGTGCTAGACACAATTTTTAATGAGCAACCGACACAAAAGTTCTCCTGGAAATATGATAAACGTCACTAACGGGAACAACCAATCCTCTTTATTTCCTTTCTTTTTTTTTTTTTCCCCCACATAAGTTGAAAGTGTTCTAACTCTCTTAAAAACACCTTCCTTTAAAGAGACCAGACACATTAGGGACCATTTGCCAGGGCATGAAGCCCCAAAACCCACTTTGGGTGCTAAAAACCATCATTTATTAAGTCTCACTTTCAAAAATCTATTGTTTCTTTCCCTTTTAAATTCCCACTATTATCAGTACTTCATTGGCTGAGTAGTACCTAAGATTTAGTAATTCCCCAGGCCTGTGGGATGCACAGCCTAGACATTTCTAGACTTCTGAAACAGTTTGACTGTAGAGTACTGTCAAATCACATATAATCCCACACAAAGCACTGGAGAAAGAGATGCCTCCTTTCACATCCAGAAATCTAATGATTTGAGCCTGGCATGTAGGAGACCAACATACTAATTCCTTTTTCTGCTTGATCTGTGACAGAACTCTGAACTTAGGTCTGTCTGGGTCAGTGCACTGAAGAAAAGCTCTCTCATGGTCTGCCTCTGAAGTTGTTCTGTTTTGTAGGAAACATGTGGCTACTCAGGGAGGAACAGAGAAAGCAAAAGGAGAATTCTGTAGACTGGTTGTTAGGGCATTCACCAGAGAGACTCAAGCCCTAATCCCTGTTCTGATAAATATTTCAGGATCTTCTCTCTCTTATTGAGTCTTGTCTACTTTATATAAAATCCTTAAATATTATTTGAATTGGGATGAGTATCCAAGTATTTCAACTACCCTTATCACCAACTGCAGCAGTATTATCTCTTCAGGCCAGTAAGTAGCTGACTGCTTACCCAAAGCAGAATATTTCCAACAAGAAGGGCTGAATAAGCCTGATCCTAAAGACCTCATGGCCCCAAAGCTACAATGGTTTAAGAAAATAGATGCTGAATCCCTCTGTTATAATCCTGCCAAAAATGTTAAACATTGTGTTATCCTACAACATAAGTGGATGTTTAAGATAGAGATAATTAAGATATTTTCTCTTTTTTTTTTTTTTTCAGGAAAGTGATGGCTTGATCTAAGTGGTATTGACATCAAGAAAAAAGAAAAAGAAAAGACTGTTAATGAGGGGAAATGACACTTATTTATTAAGAGACAGAAGGCCCCAGGTCACATCTTGTCTCAGCCTACTGCCACAGTTCCCTAAGTCTATTTTCATAAATGCTGCTTAGTGGCATGAATTCTAGTTGGAGGCCACTAACTAGCAGTATAACCCAGGGGTCAGTACTGGATCTGATCCTGTTAAACACCTTCCTCAACGAACTGGATGACAAAGCAAACCATACCCTCAGAATGTTTGCTGATGATACAAAACTGGGGGGACTGGCTCATACACTAGAGGGTTCAGCCATCATCCAGAGGGACCTTGACGGGCTGGAGAAATGGGATGACAGGTACTTTGTGAAATTCAACAAGGAAAAGTAGCAAGTCCTGTACCTGGGGAACCACAACCCAAGGCAACTGCTGGGGACCACACAGCTGCAAAGGAGCTTGGCAGAAAATGACCCAGAGTTCCCAGTGGACACCAAGTTTTACAGAAACCAGCAATGTACTCCTTTGATTGAGAAGGCTAACAGTATCCTGGGCTGCATTAGGAGGAGTATTGCCAGCAGGCTGAGGGGGGTGATCCTTCCCATTTACTGGTGAGGCCTTGCCTGGAGTACTGTGTCCAGTTTTGGGGTCCCCAATACAAAAGACAGATGGAGCTATGGGGAATTGGACTCAATGATCCTGCCCAACTTGAGGTTTTTTTTGATCCTATGGTGCCAGAGAGCATCTAGCAAAGGGTGGCAAAGATGAGGAGGGGACTAGAGCATATCTCCTGCAAGGAAAGACTGAGAGAGGGGGGACAGTTCAGTCTGGAGAAAAGAAGGATCAGGGGGGATCTCAGCAATATGTACAAATACCCAAATGGAGACTGCAAAAAGGATGGAGCCAGGCTCTTTTCAGTGATGTCCAGGAGGCCAGAGGACCAGAGGCAATGAGCATAACGTGGAAAACAGGAGGTCCCAACCGAACATCAGGTAACACTTTTTTACTGTGAGGGTGACTAAGCATTGGCACAGGCTGCCAAGGGAGATTGTGAAGTCTTCCTCCTTCCACTCAAAAAACATCTGGATGCAGTCCTGGGCAATCAGCTCTAGGTGGCCCCACTTGAGCAGGAGAATTGGACCAGATAATCCCCAGAGGTCCCTTCCAATCTCAGTCATTCATATGATTAGATACTATGTACTGATCATGTATAACAATGTTCCAGGGTGCACTGGACTTCTTATCATTACAATGGCTTAAATCCCACAGCAAAAGCCCTTTCAGGGATTTCTAGTGCATTCAAGTGCCTTCTGCAGCATCTCATTCTGAGATGTGGGCATGTCTGAATTGTTCATGTGAATTTTTAAATACAGTTTTCTACCTGAACATGAAATCTTGCAGGGTTTCAAAGCCCTTGTGTGCTTTTTACATTTTATTTATGAGTTTCCACTGTACTTACAGATCAGGGAACCAAATTTACAGTTGACATAGAAACATCTGTTCTTTTAGCCCTGCCACTTTGCTAACTGAGAAGTAACTACTGTCACTAGGGAGCGCAAGGTCTTGTGAGTATCAGTGTCAATGGCCACCTGTGACAACCTGACCAAGAGTATCTGAAAGCAAAATACCCTTTAAAATGCATGAAAAAGACATGAATTCATATCCTCTTGGAAGCTCATTTCTCCCAGATTCAGAAAGAGCAACAAATCACTACGTCTGCCATTAACATTAAAAGAATTAATAATTTTCGATAAATGTAGGTTTATCTGCTGGGCAACTTTAAATGCACACGTCTGCCTGTACTGACTCTTATTAAAACATCTCAGAGAGCTCTTCTGTTTCCCTCAGCAAATCAAATATTCACCAAGCTGGTCTCACACTGTGAGCTGCAGAAGATGGTTCAAGTCCTTCCCTTTGCAGTTCTCTGCAGAGAGATCAGCTTCAAGTATACTCTTGGCTCTTAAAGACCAATAAATAATTAACATGATGGGTGAAGTATATTCACCTGGAAGAATAATTCTTAAAAATGAAAGATTTGGGAGAGAAAAAATATACTAGAATTGCTGAAGGGTGCTTGTCAGAGGAGATTCAAGACCAAATCCAAGCTAACTCCGAAGATTCGCCTAAGTATTTACCTATGTGAAGTAAAGTCCTTATTCCATCTGGTAGTGAGGTGGTGGCCAGGAGGAAAGTGAGTGCACTCTGCTTACAAATACTCAAAATCATTATTCCACCATCAGCTCTTTTCTGTGTATATTCACTTCTGAAGAGATCACATGTAGATTCTCTAATCCTTCCTTTGGCTGTTTGTGTCCAAGTTGCAAATGGAACTGTGAGGTTATATTTAACCTGTCTCGTGCCCAGCCAGGCTTGGCTTGAGGCTTCAGCTCCAAGAACCAGCCCTGATGCATTCATATTGCCTCATGGGAAAATCTTGAGTCTGAGCTAGGGCACATCCTTCTGCAGTCTCCCAGACTGGAGAGCTGGTCAATTCTGGGAGTGGAGCCAAAGTACAAAGCCAACAGTAAGTGCAGTGGGTCACTTGGTACAGAGAGAGCATTCCACTCCTGTCCATACAGGACACCTCAGTACAGTCATTAGGTGCACAGCATGCATATTCCCGTTCCAGTGAGCCTAAATCGCAGCAAGGGAGACAAGTAAGAAAACAGAGGAAATAAAGCAGACTCTTCCAGTGATGAACAGGGAAATAGAAGCAGAATGATGTGCAATAAAATTTTATATCCTCAGATCTGCAGATTTTTAAATCAAATTTTAAAAAATTCCTAAAACTTATTTGATGTTTAGCAGACAGTGTTTCTACCAACACAAATATTGCAGATGGAGCTGTAAGGTTGTTTTCTAAGCATACTCTCCCTGGAAAGAAAATGTTCCTATGGCAAGAGGTGAAGTGAGGAGTACAGGGTAATCTGACTAACTTAAATATAACACTGGTGAGATTCAATCCAACCCTGTGAGGCTCTGTCTTTGACACAGTCTTAAGATCACCTGGATAGTTGCAGCCCACACTTGGAAAAAACAATTTTGCTGTAGGTTCCATGCCACAAGACTTTCAGCATGAAATAACACATTCCTGTCTCGGTAGAAGCTTCAAGTAATGATTAATTCAAGGATACAAATATGCTCTATTTGGTCTTTATGTTCCAGTGTTGGAGAGAATGCTATCCAGGACATAGAAATGTTAAGAGGAGCAGTCAAAGACTGGGAAACATGAGAACCTGTCCAAATCACTTCTGTGGATACATTAAACTGTTCTGTTCAGGCAGCAAGAAGACCCAGGCAGAAGCCACAGCTGTGTTGAAAAGTCCATGTGAAAGTAAACGAGGAGTACAGTTTGGGATACTAGCAATCTCTAACAATCTGTAATAATGGCCTCCCCCCAAGCCCGCCACCTTTTTATCTTTGTTTTTCGTAAGCAAAAAAGAAGTCACCTGCCAGGTAGAGGTTTTCAGGTCTTCATATTTCCATTTGTAATTCAGTGCTCATTATTACATACTGACTGCTTAAGGATATGGAGGAATTTTAACGCTGTTATACAGCTCATTGCCCTGTTAAATTGTGAATCACAAATACAACTAGTTTAAACATTCTTTTATCCTATAGCAAATATGAACAGAGAAATAAAGAAAAATTTATCCCTCTCTAATTTGTCACTTGTGATCAAAAGACCAAATAGGAGACATTTATTAGGGCAAATACTATACGCGGAATGAATTAATACTACATCCATTTACCTTGTCTAAGAAATTGAATCATGGAAGCTGTTCCTTCATTTGTAAAAGCAACTGCAATAAATGAGTTAAACTTTAATGCACTTGATCCACAGGAAAAAATTAATTTATCCTTAATATAAAAAAAATCCAAAGGTTTAACTGTAATTCTAGGCAAGGTAAAGAATGAATACTTCTGAAACTGAAGTAATTATGAATCATGTGCTGAAAGGTTTAAATGAGAATTGTAATGGCCTTCAAGAAAAGAAAGAAATTGACTGAGACTTTGTTTCATTAGAGGAATGCAGCTAAGATTTATGCATTAGAAATTGATGCATTTATCTGAAAGAGGATATTTTCTTTTGAAAGAAATCATGACCTTTAAAATGTTTCCATAAAAGTGTCATCAAAGAGTCTTTTCCTACCTGTTGCTCATTGCCACCATGGAACTACAAGTTTATTGATCACAGTCAAGGGTTAGCAGACCATTGTCCCAAACATTGGACAAGTGTTTCATACTGACAACACTTTACACATAGTTCAGCACCTCAGACCACATATCAAGATCAAATTCAGCAAAGCACTGGAACCCGCCTTAATTTTGAATGTGCACACCAGTATCTTCCAATTCAGTAGAGCACAGGACTAATTCCATTATGTCTCATTCTGTTTCTCTGTCTGACTCCAGCCTAAGTCCATTTTGTCCTCTATGTCTTCACAGAGTAGTTAAGTTCCAAAAGAAATTCTTCCTTTCAGGTGCAAAGATATAAATTTTTAAAAGGAGACTTAGCTATTTAAGGCCTAAGCCATTTGAACTAAAGTATACCAGATCATTTGGAAATTAAGTATACTCACTTTTCTTTCTATTATAGTCCTGCCATAACTACATAACTCAGAATAGCAATAACGTGAATGTACACGATAAGTATCATGATTACAATTAGTAGGACCCAGAGACATATAAGCCTAATCTTATGAAATATTTCATGTTTAATGCTTCTTTAAGAAATCTCTAAAATGGCACTGCAGATTTCCATCTAATTCCCAGAACAATACTTTTTATTCTGTTACAAAATAAGTATTTTATGCATATTTAGCTAACATCGCAGACTTACTTCATTTTCTTTTTTTAAAATATATTCACAGAATTCAGACACTGTTCTATTAAACTCTTCCCAGAAACCTTATGCTGTAGTGTGCAGCACTATGTAGTTAATTTTCTTCAGTATGTCATTAAGGTCATCACATTGAGGCTGTTTTCAGTTAAAAGAGGGGAGACTTCCAGAGACAACAGACCCTTATGTATTTGGTTCTACTTTAATTTTTCATACCTGGGGAGAAATCCAGCTCCAACTGCTCCATTCATTTCATCTGTGCCACACACAACATGTTTGGATTGTGAAAAGAAAATCACTATCACATTCAAAGCCTTATCCACTTAAACTATTGGTTAAATTTCTCATCTACTTCAGTACTACTTACATTTTGTTTCTTAGAGTCATATGTCACTCTCTACTACATAAGAAATACTGTGTTTTCTTCTGGACAGGGCAGCTAATTCTGGGATATGAAGTCTTTTACAGCTGAACTGTGCAAAACTGTCTATCATATATCCAGCCAGTAATCCGTATGTAAGTCGACAGCCTGTCTTCCTGAAATTCTCTCCCAAGCTTTCAGTTTCACTGTCTTCAAAGGCTTCTTCTTCAGAGAGAAGCAAACTCACTCAGCAATGGATATTTTCCCTGGAGAAGGGAACCATTCTTCCTAATCATTCAACAAACCAAATAAGAACTTGTCTGAAGATTTTCCTTGTGAGAAGGGGGAGATGATGTACCTGCAGGCAGATATATACATTCTAGCAGGAAAGTAGAGGGAGGTTAAGAACAATCATGGAATTTGGTGTACACAGAAGTGATACTAAAAGTTACATGAGCATATTTGTCACTTCTTCAGGAAAAAACATACCAAAAAATTACAACAAAAGCTTAAGGGTATACATAAGAAAACTTTTAGGCGGTACTAAGAGATGTTTAGAGATAGTTTCTATAATTGATGTAGCAACTGAGGTTTCGTATATAAGCAAAATACATTCTTTCTTAATGTGAAGGAAATGGCTTATAGTTAGGAAATCCTTTTGCCTCATGCACTTCAAAATTATTTTTTTACAGCATAGCTGCTCTTTACTTCACTCCTCCTTGATGGCTTACTTGTACTCTATCCATCCACCAATACAGCTGACATATCATGACAGTTCTTGCTGCTGTTCCTCATGAACTGTTGGTTAAATGTCACTGGGTCCTCACTGATTTATAGACACTTTAAATTATTGAAGCATTCTTTTACTTGCTGCTTATTAAGTCTATTTCCTCATATTCCCAGACCCTCATTCCCATTTATCTCACTTAGCTGACTCCCATACTTTCTCTTTTCCCTTTGTGTTGAAGACTGAAACAAAGTGGATGCTGAGAATGTTATCTATCTTCATGCAATCCATTATTTAGAATCTTCATTTTAAAGAGACTGGATGACTCAGGGGAATTTTAATTGGATAAAACTTTCCCTGCTTGGTTGCTGGGTCATGTCTATTACAGGTCACCAGTGACTGAAAACTGACCTCTGCATAACAAGTCAGTGATTTGAGGTGTTCACAAAGATGATGGAGGAATAATTCAGTGCAGATCAAAAGTGTTCTACTCAGTCAGACCTCTTGCTGAAAGTCTGAACTGAATTTCTGATCGTACCAAGATCAGCTGAATAAGAACTAGCCACACAGATAGAGCTAATTGTATTTTCATGACAGAAGGGCCTTGCTAAATGGAAAAGGAAATTAAACAACTTTACAAAATAGGATGAAGGGCACTCAGGCAGTATATGAGTGATTAAACCAGTATCATCTGTGTTCATTTTTTTTTAATATAAAAAATTATTTACAACAGCTGGAAGTCTGGAATCTTTGACCTAAGTGGTTTGTACCAATTTTTAGCAAAAGTGTGAAAAGGTCTTGTTGCAACACAAAGCAACACCACCACAACTGTCAGTTAATACCAAAGTCCTTTGTACAGATGGAAGAGGTCCATAAAGAGAACATCAGATAAAGTTGGGCAGGTAATTACAGGTAGACAGATGCAGTGAGGCAGAATCATAAGAGGAGAGCACTCTGCATAAGAACACATATCAAGCTTGGGGAGAGGGAGAATCCAGAAAGCCTGTTCAAACCTGCTTTTACTTATTCATCTATTTGCATGATAATATTTCACAAATTCAGCTTTGCTCCTGAATTTTCAGCTAGATATTTTCCCTGTGAATCATTGTAACACTGAAATTCAAATATATATGATCTGTAACCCTTTTGTTACATTGTCTTGGTTTCCCATACGCACAGCAATAGTACACTCTTACTCTACACTGCTGTTTGAAAGCAGAGTAGAAGGAGCCTTAACCACATATTTTTAAAAGTACAGAATCATTGAAAAAATTGTCTGAATCACACACACACAAAAAAAATCAACAACAACAACAAAAAAACCCAAGACAACAACAAAAACTAGTATGACTATGTGAATTTTCTGAGATGGAAAAAGTTTCATGAGTATCAATCAAGGTATCATTCAAGAGGCATTTGGCTAGAAAGGTCAATACATGATGTTAAAAGTGCTTTCTATAACAGATAAATAGAGTAAGAAATAGATATCATGCCCTCAGTATATACTGACTTCTGTAACAGAACAGCAAAACAGTATTTGGTGAACAGAAGCAGCCAAACTGCAATCACTAAAAATTAGTGTACTATCATTGTACTCACCACTCAATCCTTCTTAACATATGAAATGGAGGAAATAATTATTTTTTTTAACTAGTGTTTAATTCTTACAGGAGAAATACAGTCTTTCATATGGGTCTCTCTTAACAAAATACTGCATTACTTCTGCTAATAACAAATTTAGGCTTCAATTATAATAACTTTTTCCTATAGAGTGCTTTAATATGAATGTTTTCTCAAAGTAAGTTACACAGATCATTATCTTTATGGCCATTCTAAAGGTAGGGGAACAAGGCATGAGAAGATGAAGCTCCACAGCCATTGTCACCCATTGGTCATTGAATAAATAAAGTTTCCAAGCCCTATGCTCCCTTAAACAACACTTCTTTAGAAGAATTTTTAGTTTCATTCCCATCAACTCTACAAGCAAGATGGTGATTTTTAAACATGTGTCTTACATGAAAAAAATAACCCTTAGGACAGGAACATAAATATCAACAAAAGATAGCCTGGAGCAATGAATCCATCACCCATGTGTAATGACTTATTGAGGAGACAGCACTAGCGCTTTTCTAGATGCAGCTAGAAGACATTTATCCCCCAGAAAATCAGTTTTCAGTACTTGTTCTGCTTCACAGGATGTTATGGTAACACCAGAGGATGCCTGCTCAGTTTGAGGAAGCAATTAGCAATGGAAGCTTTCAATTACCTCAGTCTTCGTAAAATTAGAACATTTTGCAAGGTTTAAAGAAAATAAAAGTAGAAAGGATTTGGGTGAGATCAGAAGCAATGGCACAGTGAAAATGTGAAACTAAGGCTGTGACTGGTTCTGTTTGTCACACTTCCCTTGACAGTCTTTGTATAGCAATCCTGGCCAGAGCTCTAATTTAGATAATTACAATTTTTTAGCTAAATTTCTCCCTCCAGTTTCAGTTGGCTGGGACTTTTCTTTCTTTCTAATGTGGACCACAGACAGAGTTAAACTGAGTAGTGTTAAGCAGCTGCTACATTTCATTCCAGGCAAGTTGCCATTGATGGATCTGGCTGTATGACACTGAGGGCCACTGAACTGAGAATAAGATGTGAGTACATGAAGAGAATATCTAACCCCAGTGAATCAATAGCAGAACTTACTTACAGTTAAGGTAGGATTTCATAGCTTTGTGATTAGTATATACTTTGAGCAAGTCACTGAACTTCTGTTTCCCTTTCTTATGCAATGTATATATTCCCTCTGGTACAAAAGCTTCTGCTTATGTTGTGGAAATATTCTAATACAGCTGGAGTCCAGGTCTCAAATAAACATCAAGGCACAAACAGATTGTGCCTATCGTACTAAAGTACCAAGTCCAGAGAAGTTCCTAAATTCAAATGTGGTTGCACACGATGATCCACTGAATATTCTGCCAGAGAATAATTTGTAGAGCTCTCAGTCCTGCTCTGGACCATCAAAAAGGCGGAAAAACACACAGTCAGTCGCTACCAGCAATAAAGGTTTGCTGGCTAGACCCCATCAAAACCAAAATGATCCAAAGAAAAACTTGATGCAAGAGTTTTGCACTACCAGAAGAAATCAAAGGGAACTCCATCTGTTTGGATGCAGCTGCCAAATGGAGAATGTCCACTTTCTAAAGACCCTGTGCTCTTTGGCCTGAAAGCAAGCAGCATATCAGGAGGCAAACAACACAGGATTCAGCTGGATGATATAAGCAAATGAACAGCAGGTAGATGGACACACTGCCATGCAAAATAAAACACAAAAACAAAAGGCAAAGATCAGCCTCCATAGTCATAAGACTGTGGAAGAAGGCAAGTAACACAAGGAGAAAATAGGAATATTTAGACCCTTATTTAGTGCTTGTGGTAGTAGGATGCTATTTCAGGGACTTTAATCACCAATGAAAGAAGCTTGTAGTCACAGAAGGACTTGGCTAACTTGAGTGCTTGCCACTTCTTGAAAAGTTCTGCATTTTTTCCAGGGTGAAAAAGGTTCATGGATGTGAAGCAGAGACCTCTGGGCTGACACTAAATGCCCTAGGGTTGTAAAACAACAAATTCACGAATTATAAGGAGTTCTAAAATCTCTAAACCTTGGGCATAGGAGGAACAAGAGGTTCACTGCTAGATCAGCTTCACTATCCAGGCTCAGTTGAGACAAGAGGGAAAGAAATGATGTATTAATCTATTAGAAAAAGATTGGAAGTGAATGAAGCAGCTTGGCTTGAAGGCCAACAGATTGCTAAAGTTGGGGGTTTGCCCCCCTCCATTCAGGCCTTACATTGCAGCTACTCATGTAGTTGACTGCCTAAAAAACACACTTTCTAAATCAGTATGGATTGCTAATTTTATTATTTTTCTTTCTTTAATTTACCTCTTTAATCCTTATTTTTAAATAATGAACCCAGCCTTAGTTGTTTCAACTTCTGCTAAAGGACAATATAAGCATCTTTCAACCTCACTATATGAATTTATTTGGAAGCACTGTGTATTTGCAAGTTTGTATTTGATCTTAATGCCTGTTTACCTCCTTGCATGTCTGTCTGGTATTATTCTCCCTCAGTGTAAACTTAGTATGTTATTTCTAAAGGAATTTTATTAAAAAAGAAAAAAACAACAAAAAACATGTCATAAAATATGGAAAGCTATTCTAATGATCAATGAAGTACTTATGCAGTTATCCAAAGCTGAACTGAAGCAAGCCTATATCACCAAAGAGGAAGATGAGCTCCAATGTCATCACCTTCACAGAAATAAGTTTGTCAAATTTTTCAAAACCTATTGTTTTATCTGTACTAAGTACATGTGGTGAACAGTCTCTGGTATGGAAAACCTCATTTGACATATGAAAGATGGTGGAAGAAACATTTTCCCTAAGGCTTTTCTTTGCAGAAAAACAAGAAACAAACGCATTCTTGCTTCCGAGTGTTTAAATGAACTAAGAATTACTCTATGCACTGTCTTCTGTCTTCCCCAGAGACCAAGTCAACTATACAGCTCTGTGAGACACTAATTAAAATGCCAAAAAGTGTCAGTAATAACATTCAGATATAATACAACATGTAGTATCTTAGATAGTGCTCAGGAGGTTGCTTCATCTCTTGATCAGAGAGGGCTCTGTTTTTGAAAGAGAAATTACACTTGGAACTTTCTAAAACCAGAATTACCTGGAGTGAGAGAGACTGCTTGTGCAGAGCAACCCTTCGGACAGGGGCTTTCCTGCCCTGCGAGACCATGGGGAGGGGAAGAGTCCCAGGAGTGGTTACTGGAGGGCACGGCCAGATCTGTACAGTCCCTTATGAATCCTTTGAGATAACTCCAAAATATTTTCAACTGTTCACCTGGAGCCTGCTGATTTTTTTTTTTTAGAGCAGTATGGATTGGTTTTCAGCTATGCCAGATATGAAGATCACTTTGTTGAATGTCAAGACTCCTTATCAGCTCCTAGAGCCAGGACACAATATGTGGGTCTGAATTTACAACATCCAAAATGTCCTGTTGATTTTATCTGTTTTCCGTCCATTCACTGGAGGGAAAAAGAACCAGGTTACATCTCCAAATACTTCTTAGATGAGATTTTAAGCTCTGTGTTTTTAGCTCAGTTCGACCTAAAATTATCAGCAACTAAGTCATAAGGATGTGCAAGTGCATTCAGAAAAGCTGCAGCACTATAAATTAATCTTTGATTATATGGTTTGTGTACCAGGAATTTCTGCTTTTATTTAATTTGCAGGCAGTCTTCCAAATGTCCTAGCTTTCTCTCCCAAAATTTATGGAAGTTTTGAAAACCAGTTTGGCAACATTTTTCTAAGCTTCAAGGAAGAAAAAGTAATTATTTTCATACCTTTCTGAATGATGAGCAGAAGCCCAGAAGCATGAGGCTACCATAATACCCTGCCAAAACCCATGATTATCAAGTAATGACTAAATCTCTTCTCACTGTGCTGAGCACTGGATTTTTTTGCCTACTTCTTGCCATAAAAAATATTGCAAGAAGCAAAGATTGGTGTCCTTTTTCCCTGTCCCCTTGGTATCAGAATGTATCATCACCTTTTACAAATTTTGCACTCATCGAAGGTAAGAATCTCTTACAACCATAGAGCTTTCTCTCATGAAACTTTTGGTGTGACTAGTGATCTCACAGGCATATGCAAAGATCATCCCCGTAACGCACTGCCAGCTCCCAAAATCCACATTTCATTGCAGTCTGTTGAAAGAGATGCCCACACATTACACGACACAGTAAGGGTTGCCGTCATTTTCACTGAGAACAGATTCCACAGCATTTTGCTGGAATAGTGCTTGTGGTAATCAGTTCACAAGGTCTGTTAAAATGCAGTGATTCCAGTATAATAAATCTAAAATCTTCAAAGGAGTAAAGTTTATTAACCTCAGATTTTGTCAGTCTACAATAACTATGTTAAGCCCTGAGAATGAAATTTTGTTATAAAAATTAAACTGGAATTAGTACTGTGCTAGCTTGTGCCCTCTAGACAGAAGCACAGAAGAGACCTGCCAAGCACAAATTAATGCTGTTCTTTTTTACACCACTAGATATTAGGCGTGTAAGATCCACACAGATAATGTCCATGGATAATGGACTGCCTGAAGGCAAAATAAAAATGCTGAAGTCAAAATGATAAGACCAAGTGAAGGCTATAGGACATTATGCTTTGGCTGTACTTGTAAAAACTTAACTGGAAAAACATTGTAGACTGAGACTGCATAGGTGTTTTTATTGGTGAACTATGCATTAAGGAACCTGCATAAACCCCAAAATTTTCAACAGTCCCTTCTACATGGAGATCTAGAGAAAAAGAAAGCCTGGGAGCAATGCAGCTAACAAAGCAGCTCAGCGGCTTCCCTAGACTCCATAGCAGATGTAGTTAGCGTTGTACAGAGTCAAGGCAATATCCATCTTCAGATGGAAGCTCAGTCTGAGCAAAGAAAATTTTACAGACGGCTTGCTACCTGTTGCTACTCCTCCTGCTTCCTTAAAGTGAACCTTTAGAAGTGTGTAAAGAGCAGTCTGTCCTTACGTTTTCATTAAAAGCTTTACACAAGGCATGTGTGTACATTTAGGAAGAAAAAAAACACTTTTGCATTCACTGCCAACATTGAACAACCCTACATTTTAAAAAGAAAAGAAAAAACCAAAACCAGCACGGCCCTCAGGGAGATTTATCCATGATTTAGCAGGTAATTATTTTGGAGAGATAGTTGACTGTAAATGTAGTAGATGTAAATGTCAAAAAGGGACAACTAGCATCACTATTTCCAATAATATGTAATGGCACCTATAGTGTTACCAGATTTTTCTCAGGCGGTTTGTACAGTGCTTTTAACTTCTGAGGCATCATTCACTGCTATTCATATCCTTAAGTCTTAAGTTCATTGAGCAGAGATGTCTATTGGTCTATTTAATATAATATAGTGTTTCAAAATTTCCTATTATTATTTTATGATTATAAATTGTTATCTTAGATTCCATTCATTTCAATTATAATAAACCTTTTTTTTTCAAAAAAGACTAGTAGTTCAGAAATGTTTAAAAATGCAATCTTCATCTTAACTCCCTGAGGAGTCTATACAATGAACCATCAGAAGACTATTTGAAAGAGTATTAGGAGTATAAAATTTGCACCTAGTGAGTCATGTAAGCTTATGAAATAGAAGAAAAAAGAAACAGTTTCTGACACAATAGTTCTGACTTGTCCTGAAAAAAAAAGGATGCAAAACAATATCTCTTTTCAGAAAATCAAATTGAGTGAATTTAATTCAGAAGGCCAGGTGCTTAGGACAAAACACTACCTTCTCTTTGTCTTCATGGAGATATTGAGACCGTGTAGCTTGTCTCATCTGATGATCAGTTTACATTGTTGGAAAATTACCAGCGTCTTCTGAGGAGTTGTGGCACGGGGAATGTTGTTGTTACTAATTATATTTCATACCACTGCTGCTAATCATAGTGTCTTTTCCTTTTTGGTAGACAATCAAGGCATAATTCATTAATATGCAAGACAGGTTTTAAGAACATACTACACTTACTCCTAGTTCTATTGATTTATTTTTGGACACTTTAATACCAGCCTGTATAGATTCTTGCAACCCCAACATGTTAAATTTTGCTTAAAGACTGTTAATGGACAGGTATTACAATATTAATAAAGTCTTTGATACAAGTCCATAGAGTCGAAAGGCTTTCTCAAATTGCTTTATAATTTAGAGGAGTAACCTCATTAATCAGAAACACATCAACGTAAGATCAATCAAAGAGAATTTTATGGTGGAAGCAATAATTTGCCATGACAGAAATTTACTGCCTTCTGGATACCTCACCTAAATAAAATGTTCTGTATTTGATCAGTACAAAAGGAAATAATGCAGGAAATCTTAGTGACAACCAGGCAGACAGAAATTCACAGATCTATTCTCAAATGCTAGGGAATCTTACACTACATTCAGAAGGATTCACATATTCAATATTCATTATAAATACAAACTTGAAGCACACAATGAAGTTAAACAAGTTCATGCACCACTGTTTAGTATTCACAAAGGCTTTTTATTATATCAAAAAGCTTATGTTTTGACAAAGGCAATTATAAAAAGCTGGTTAGGAATTTTGAATAAGCAATAAATATTCATTCCATTCTTCCCACTTACAGAAATACTACATCCTATTTATCAGTTTTATAAAAGTTACTCTAATGTGCAAAAAGAAGAGATAAAGAAAACTTCAAATCTGAATTGTATTTAAACATTTTTCTTAGAAGAAAAAACACAGCTTTTAAAATGTGATGAAATTTCAACAACTGAAATAGTTTCATCTTTAAATCAGTTAAATAATTAAATTAGTGGAAAAAATACTATGGGATTTCATAAACAGCTGTTAAAAAATGGCTATCTGGTTGGTTATACGCCCTGATGATGATGTGATACCAAACTTAATGAAATTCAGGATTTGAGACAGATCAAATATTTTACTTCAGAATAAGTCAAAATGTAGTATCTAAACACTCGGAGCTATGCTGGCAACAGCTCACTACAGTTGCATCTGCACTGCACTCTTGGCAAGGTGAATTCAGCGTGCCAGTCATTCCATGAGATTTTTCCCCTAGGCATACACAGACCTTGACACCCACAAAATCAAAACATCTCATTATTGGGGAGGCAACATGGACCCTTGAGAAGAAAAATACTTTAGATGTCCAAAGTCAACCTAAAAACCTGGTCAACTCAGATAATTCTCATTTTTCTTACAATATGAACTCTTTCACAAAAATGGGATTGACAGTAATATACAAAAACAGTGCTTGGTCAAGGGAAGGGATCTTCTCTTATGCCTTGTCAACCAAGAAAGTGCTGAAAGTCTCTGTGGAAGAGAAATATGAGTCTCACGATTTTAGAGCTCTGGCTGCTGAACTGACTGGCCAAAAAGTACTGCAAGGCATGTAATTTCTTGGTCAAATGAACAAATTAGTGCAGTGCATACATTAAATTGCTCTCCTCTGGACCAACTTTTTTGTCAGAAGTAACCTGCTGGAAATGAAAGGTCTTCAGTTTCCTGAGAAGTTGCAGAAGCCTGTATAAGAAACTATCAGGACACTGAGTAAGAATTTGGAGTATGGCTGAGGTAGCCAAAATTCTGTGAATATCTCTGGAGTTCTCATTCCAACACAAGTTTCATACTTCCATGCTACCAACAGCATCTGCATTCAAACGGCCCCGCCTTAAACCCCAATTCAGTGCTGCATTCCAGCGGGTCACTACATACTTGAGCCAGAATGCAAGACTGACCGAGGCATCAAATTGAACCTAGACATTTTGATGCAAACCCAGTCGGACAAGGTAGCCAGTTCCCTTCCAGTAAAATACTGGAAAGCACTTTCAAAGCAGAAAGATACTTCTAAAAAAAATGTAAAAATTATTGGATTGCGGAATAACTTGCCCATATTAATCCGATAAACTCAAATACCTATTTTTTTATGACAACAAGAAATCTTATCCCTTTTCACCTTGTGTTTACAAGTTGGTTAACTAATTCAAAATTCTTCAGACATAAGCAAGTGAAAGAGCTGATTTTAAACCCTCAGTTGTGATTTACTGAAGTCTGAAGTATGTCATCCTTAACTAGAGCCAGTTATGGAAAGAAAACCTTAAGTACATTAGTATTTAAAATTTTCAGTATCTGTAGACATCCTTTAAGAACATCTGCATTTTATCTTCCCCTAAAATGTGGAATTTGAGACCACTGAACATCTGTCATGGTATTTTTTAGATTAAAAACTAGTAATATGTCAAGGAGCTTACCGGAGTTTTGATCTCTGAAGCTTGCAGAAAGAGTAAGCAGCCTAGATATTTCCAAAACAGCCAGTCTAAAACAGCCAGTCATTCATCACTAGTGCAGCAGCAACCTGAAGTATACACCTGTACATCTCATGCTGACATGTCAGTCAGCAAAATGATTTGTGGAAACCTTATATTTACAAAATGAGCTATGAATCATACATCTTATTTTATTTTTTTAAAGTCTTGAGAGATAAAAGCTGCATTTTAAGCTCATAACATGAGACCATATGAGAAATTCCTTTTAAATAAAGGTCCAAATTAACATTATATGCAATTATCCCTTTAAAGTATTTCTATTTATCTCTTTCTTTCACTTCCTTCCCAAGAATAGAGGATGTGATGCTGTGCCTTAACCTACCTTATTCTATTAACAATTTATTCAGTATGACACTCCAAAATTATACAATTCTAACATCATGCCAGGAGAATATAATTTCCTCATAAATTAGGTTGAAAGGTGGATTTTTCTGTGTGCCATTCCACCAAATCAAATTTTTAATATCAGCTTCACCTATTAATTTGAGGCCTGAGTGTGGTGTTGCTCTTTTCATTTTATTCTGTTTTTTGGTGAAGTCCAGTTGCCTATTATGCAAATGTACAAAACCTACTCTTTGTCTCACTACGAGACCATTTCATACATTTCACAGTCATGATTTCTTTTTTACTTTTTAAAAAGTCTTGCCCATGACTACTGAGCCATTATGTTAAATTACTTATGCATCTTGCACATGATATTTGATCTCTCAACACTTCGATTTTTTTCAGGAATAATTTCTTGACTTCACCTGGATCTGGCATATTTTTCGATCCCCTGTATTCCCTATTCACAGCCTATGCAGCACACAGACACTAAAATCTGTTATTTGTTACCAACCTTTGGAAAATATTCAGTCACAATGTATGATTCTGACAATGTATGATTCTGACAATGTAAGATTTTAAAATGCCCAGTTTTCAGATGTTCAGTTCAGTCTGCAGAAAAGAGTTGATTGTAGACCCTCAGAGAGTATCACAGAATCACAGAATGATGAAATGGGTTGGGTTGCAAGGGACCTTAAAGATCCTCTAGTTCTAATCCCCCTGCTGTGGACAGGGACCCTTTCCACTAGACTACTTTGTGCAAATCCTCATCCAACCTGGCCTTGAACACTTCCAGATATGGGGCATCCACCACTTCACTGGATAGCCTGTTCCAGTGTTTCACCACCACCTGAGAAAATAATTTCTTCCTAATAACTAATTCAAATCTGCCCTCTTTCAGTTTAAAACCATTCCCCTTGTCTATCACTATCTGCCCATAAAAAAAGTTCTTCTCCCATGTTTAGATAACCCCCCACGAGGCACTGGAAGGCCTCAATGAGGTCTCCCCAAAACTTCTTCTTCTCTAGACTGAACCCTAGTGCTGTCTCATCCTAGCTTTGTTGGAGAAGTGTTCCAGGCCTCTGATCTTCACGGCCTCCTCTGGACTTGTGCCAACTGGTCCAAATCTTTCCTGTGCTAAGGATCCCAGAGCTGGATGCCACACTG
>VXBT01009030.1:157140-235410 GCA_013400235.1 Oriolus oriolus
CCAGAGTGGAGGGGCAGAATGCCCTCCCTCACCCTGCTGCCCACGCTGCTTTAGATGCAACCCAGGATGTGCTTGGCCTTCTGGGTTGTGAGGGCACACTGCCAGGTCATGCCCAGTTTTCATCTGTGTGAGCCCCCAAGTCCTTCTGCAACATTTAATATATAATTTCCTCAAACATCTCTCAAACATGCAAAGTAAGTTAAAATTAGCAGCAAAGCTCTTTAATGTTTATACACACCATGTTAAGACTGCAAGCAAGCTGAAAAGATGAAATTGAGATCACAGATGGGGATTCAAAAACCCACAACACTGTGTGAATCATCTGTTGCTTGCCAACATGCAGGTGCATCTATGGAAAAGTATAACACTGTGGTAAATATCAACCTACATAACCAATTTGTTTGGGAGAGATTTTTCAGAAAATGTTTAGGATGTTCTAATGTTCAGAAAATACAACAGACTTTTCCTTTTCTTAAACATGCTTAAAATAGATTGGGTTTTTTCTCGTTCTTGTAAATATTATCAAATCTATGCAGCAACAACTACCTCAGGTAAGGGACAAAAACCTTCCTGATGGCAAAAAGACTCATTTATTTCATAATGCAATTAAACACTAAACAAATTGAATACAAGAACAAAAGCAGGCCCTAGCCCTGTACAGATTAATGACCATTCTTAAATATAGGAATATGTGAAGCATCCTAAGTCATTACGGTTACTCACTTTAAGGTAATTGAGACTCTAAGTTAGTTGAGACTCTATCAGACATTAAAAATTTAGAGACCTCTTTAATTTTTCCACAGTTTAGTAATACTACCAATGTGTCTGCTTCAGACATTAAATTTTGCTGAAAAAAAAGTCCATGTCTATTTCCTAAAACAAAACCTCATAAAGCAGGAAGGATCAGATCATGCCACAGACATTGCAGTGGGACTCCCGATCCAGCAAAAATTCTTACTCAGAAATGCCATACAGCAAAAAAAGTCATACAAATAAAGCAGAAACTGATGAAGTCTTCTTTTCCTTTAGCCCATTACAGATTTATGTTTTGGTTTCTTTCCTGAATTAAACACCTATCTAGAACAAAGCCTTTGTTTCTTCACATGAAGGATAAGAGACATATTTAACAGATATTATGTGCCTATAAATAAGCTAGTCCAAGAGGCAATTAGTTAATTTATCTTCACTGCTGCATACTCTAATGGCCTTGTGATTTACCTTGCTCTGCACGGCTCCCAGAAGCTTGTTTCTCTGCACTTCATAGAAGGGTAATGACATCTGAGTTCTTACCTGCTTTTTCCTGACTAGGCACATTCCAGCTTAATGCCAGTTGTTCCACTTTGAACCAGGAAGATGGGTCTTGAAAAGGATGAAGACTTTTTACACTATGTTGCTCTTTCAGCTTTAAAAATAAACCCAGGCTGTACAAGGTGTCTATTTCTGTGTAACATGAGTTCATTTGTTTATGGGACATTCTTGCAGTCAGGACTTTCTTGGGCAGGAAACAGGTCATTCTCAGCAAACAATCAGAAACCTCAAGATTCATTATAGAGAATAAATTCAAGATTTATTACAGAGAATTACTTCTTAGCTACACAGGTTCATATAATCCAGATTTTGTTATTCTGTGACGAGAGAAGCAGGAAGTGAATAGAATTATTTGGTGGCTGAGTCCTTTTTGCCTGGTTGCTCAGCAAAAGCCTCAAAATGTTAAATTTCTGGTCTCATGGGGTGAAGAACCACCTCAGTCAGAAGTACAACAAGCTGAGCACTGGAAGGACTTTCTCTTCTCCAGTTTGTCCCTGGAATAATGATTAATATTCATATTATGAGCAACAAATCCCACAGCTGCCCTGTCCCCTACAATCCGCACTAGACTTAATAACAGATTTTATGAGAAATCACACCTCTGTTTGACCTAATTCTTGACATCTCTGTCTATGAGTTCCTGAAACTTTTAAGTCCCATCCCAGCCTCTCAGTGCTCACCCTCCAGCTTTCTAGCAGATGGCCCCCAACACAAGGCTGTGAATTAAAGCCACTAAAGGAACGTCAGTGGCTGATTGGTTTTCCTGAGAATTTGCTTAGGATTAGCAGCTGTAATATGTCTGGGTGCCAAAGCCCAAGGCTGCAAACAATTTTTATGCTAAGTAAGAATAAACAGTGAAGCAGACAGGATGCTCCAGGTGCTTTTCTCACCATTTTCTGGATTTCTCTTCTATCAAGCAGCTTATCATCACTAAGATGAAGGAAATGCCATGCAGCACACTGCAGTGCTATAGGGCAAGAGTGATTTATTATGTAAGAAATTATAAAAGTTTTCACATTTTCTGAGTGTTATCTCATTTTGACAATCATGGAATGATAGTAAGTTTTGAATGCCTCTGACCAGCAAAAATTCAAGTTCACTACTTGGGAAGACACAAGCATAATGTTGCAGTTCAGCAAAGCTGATGAGAATATTTTTGCTTTGTTTACTTGCTCTATTTTTATGTTATCATTGAAATGCTACCATATACTGCAAAGGAACCAGAATACTGAGGTAGCTTTGTACTGCAGAGCATAAATCACACAATTGTACCTTCAAACTAAAAACAGCCAGCAGACGATAGAGGATGCACTTGGCTGAAAAACATACCTATTACATGACTACTACACTGGGTGAGGTGTCAGAACCAGTGCACAGCACCGACTTCAGGCAAATTCCCAGCAAAGTATTTGACAATAATATCAACTATTTAGGAAGTTTAGTCGGGAATGCATGGTTTTTTGCGCACCTAGCTCAATCTGCGAATACCAGACTTTTCTACTTTTCCTATTGTTCTTTTATAAAATACAACAGCATTTATATAACTTTTCCTATTGTTCTCATATAAAACACAACAGCATTTATATAACTTGAAAGCACCTTGAAATTTTGGGATGTACAACTACGTACTAAACAGGAGAAATACGCATTAGCAAAAAAAATGTAGTTTTCTATGATGGACTGACAAGAGAGCAAATCAGAGAGGCATTAACACATAAAGATGAGCTGCTTTGTAAAAAGGTCATGATACTGTGAAGTTCTATTCCTTGTGTGGCTACAGATGCCACATCAAAAGACGAAAAAAAGACCATTTATGCTCAGCAGTTACTTGTGAATCCAGTCAGTGTATATGGGACAACATAGCATAAAGCTTTAATATAGTGCAAGGTGCCAGCAAATGCATGCCAAAGAATCACTTGTACAATGGATAGGAGGCAAACCCAGACAAGAACTCTTAACTTGAAAGGAACAGGTTTGTGACATGATGGCCCTGAGTACACAGATGCAATATTACAACCTGGAGACTATTCCATCCCTGTTTACCCTGGTGCAAACACTTTTGCAAGGAGGAGCTTTCATTTCTTCATATTGCCTGCACTTTTGTTGCTATCTTCGGCTTGGAACAGGTCATCACACCACTCTGTTCACTAGGCTGGTTTTTACCATTTTCCCAGGCTAACCTCAAAGTCTTGGTATTCATTCTAAACTAGGAGTATTTCATTCACATGGAAAATGCCTACTAAATCCTAACATCATAGGGGCACTTATGCTATCAACTGCAGAGGGACAAGGCTTCTCTGAGAATGAGGACGAAGTTGAAAGCACATTGCTTCACCAGCTTCAACATGGAGTACGAAATTCATTTTTGGAATCAAGAATTTCTACTACTGATTCTTCAAGATGCAGAAAAGACTGTGGAAGCAAAAGAAGGGTTTGAAAGAACTATATGGCATCAGAGGAAAGGAAAAAAGGAGGTGTGATTAAACATTGCCTGAAGGTGGAGTCTGCACAGGAACAGGAGAGGAAACACTAGGTCAGGGAGTATGAACAGCTTCCAGCATTTCTGCACTCTCTGAGAAGTAAAATTTTCTGAACATAAAAAGCCTGAAGTTATTACTTTGTGAATAAATATTTCAAATAATCTTCTGACAAGCCCAGCTCTTCTCCTTTGTAACATTTCCCTTCAAGCCATGGAAAAGAGTTCCATATACACCTCTCCCAGCTCCATGTCTCTCCAGTAGAGTGGGAGAGACAGCCTACAGGAGGAGCAACACAATTCAACTGATTGCTCTTTGGGAAATAGTCACAGGAAATTGCAGCAGGGGATTGGCCCAACCTTCTTTAAACTGTAATATTTGGGGCTTCCATATTTTTAATACATCTGTTACTGATTCGTTTCTATTCTATGTACTTGATGATCTTGATATACAGCATATTGTATCTAACACTACACTGTCATACTTACTTTTTACTTTTTATTTTTTCAAGCCTTTCTTTGAATTCATTACTTCAGTCTTGTATCTAGGGACCAAGAAAGCTAATTTGCCCTCAGTAATTTAACATGAAAACTGCTGAACTCTACTTCTGGATCCATAAAAGTGAAGGGTATTAGTCTACAATATAGTTTAAGTAGATGTTATGGAATAGGCAGATGTTTTTAAGGCAATAATAATTAGTAAGACAGAGGTAATCAACTGCTTTCGGCGTGATGTTAGCTACCTTCCAGTTTTAATAATGAATGCTGAAGGTCTGTTTCTACAACACTGAATAAAATTCCCTGAAGAACTAATCCTATAAAACAGTAATTCCCTGTTATTCAAATTAGAAAATCAGATTATCAGTATAAAGGCATCACTATATTCCATGACAGGATTTCTAAAAGCACAAATTACTTAGAAACACAGACTTCTTGAAGAAAGCTACTCACTTAAAAGTTAAGCATCATCATAAGAGACTGAACTACAAATTAAGTATAGCAGCTCCCTTACTCCTTAACTTATGTCCAGAATTGTGCCTAAGATTATGATGTATCTGTTTTCTAATAAAATCTTGGTTTCATGCTAGAGCTTTGTTGAGAAAGATAAATCCATTTTATGGAGGAACTTGGTATTTCACAATTTGATTTTGTCCCCATTAGCTCAAACCTACTGTCAGCAAAACTATCAGGGAACCTATAAAGGGAAATGTTAAAAAAACCTGGGGACCATCTGAAGCCATCCCAGGAAAAACTGTGAAATCATGTCTTCCAAACAAACAGAAAAATTTACTGCAGCCAAGAAGTTTTGCTAAGCAAAAACAGATGCAGAAGCAACAAAGAATTTTTTTAAAAAAATAAGTCAATGGTGAAAAAACCAAACAAAAATAAACCCATGAGACTAATAAAGGAGGATAAAGAAATCATTGAAATGTCAGTGCTAAACAAATCTGAAATATCAAAAGCCATTTTTTAAATCATTAAGAACAAAAAAGTCTATTTTGCCTACGTGTAGGTTAGCTCCTTGGAGTAAATAATAACAGTTTCAGTAAGTAAGGAACAACCAGTGTGTTCATTAGCTAGTTTTTTTTTTTTTTTTTTTGTTCTTGGAACAAAATAGGAATCTGTATCCAGCTCATGCTGTCAGGGACAGGACAAACAGATTACTATCCATAACTGTACTTGGTAGGAAGCATTTTAAACGTATTTCACAGAAAGAATGAAAAACACAATAGTGTTGGATAATTTCTCATAAATTGATATAATGGTTGTAGCTAGGAACTTTATATACCACTAATTTTTCTTTTAAATAATCCTGGAAAATGGGGACATCTCCAGAAAATTGAAGGAGCACCATTCTTAAAAGGTGTAAGAGTATTTATTAGGAAGCAATGAATATCAGTTAGAGTTGTCTCATAGAAATAAATGCAATCAAACACTGATGGCTTTTTTTTAAGGATTACTGAACAAAGGATTATTGATTCATGATTTAGAATCACAGAATTATATAAAGGTTTAGGTTGGAAGGGATCTTAAAGATTATCTGGTTTCAATCTCCCTGTCCATGTGCAGGGACACCTTTCACTAAACCAGGTTGCTCAGAGCTCCATCCAACCTGACCTTAAACTCCAGGAACGGGGAGTCCACAACCTCTCTGGGCAACCTGTTGCAATGCCTCACCACCCTCACAGTAAGGAATTTCACCCTAATATCTAATCTAAACCCACTCTCTTTCAGTTTGAAGCCATTCCCCCCATCCTATCCCTACATGTCCTTGTGAAAAGCCTCTGTACAGCTTTCTTGTAAGCTCTCTTTAGGTACTGGGAGGGATTTGATTGCTCATATCCTCTTTGGTAATAGCAAATTTGTACAAGCCATTTGATTGAATTAACCTTGATTTTAAAAACCTACGTGAAATTAATAGAATATCTATTTAAATGGTTTGAATACTAACTCACTGATGGATTTTGAGAAGCTTTTAATGGGAAGATATTGATGTAAAAAAACCACTTCGGGCATAACCTCAGAGGCTGTATCTGTACTATGTGAGCACCTGTGTTCCTACTGAACTGTGCATATCACAAAGTGCACACATGTTTGTCCACCCTGATTCCTTAGTACTTTTTCCTTTTCAGGAGCACACTCCACCACACCAGCTATCTCACTTACCCCTGTGCCTCACCCCCAGACCCTTGCTGCCGACGTGTTCCAAGTCATGCTAAATTCTGCTGTTGCTACTGAGTTCAGTGAGGAAATTCATTTGGCCACATGCACCCCTGGGAAGGGATTAGATGAACTGGAAAGAAATGGTCTGAGCAACTCAAAATCCATCTTCAATAATGGACGACATTGCACACATCTGAATGCCAAGGAAATCAAACGAGGCTTCAGCTGTTGCAGCATCCAACACAACACCCAGTAAATTTTCTTTTATGGCAAGTACTGTTCCAAAGGAAGTTGACTGGAAGCTACTGTTGAGACATTTTAGTTGCTAGATATGGGATAAGAACAGAGTTCTCTGAATAAGGAATAAACCTTTCAAAAACTGTGCTACAATCTAATACTCTTGTCCCACCAGGAGCATTCTTGGTACAAGGCATGCTCCGGGGGACAAAATAAAATTAATCATAAGTTACATATGTTTCTCCCTTGACTGTTTTCCATCTCTAATACTAGCAGACATAATAACCCATTTGTGAGATCATTCTCAGCCCTCAGAAGCTTAGGGTGTCATAATGTTGGGTCCCAGGAAAGTGTGCAAATGTGTAGATTCACAGGAAAACTGGAGATCCCTTGGGAAAATTAGATTGTCCTGAAGTCTGCAGATAACAGACACGTGTCTTTGGATACAAGATTTTTTTTTTCTGCCAGACTCAACTGTGTTCAACATTAAAGTTATTTTTCTGTCATTTTAATCTTGAAATATTATTCTATTTCAGTAAAAGCTTTATTAGAAGGGAGCTATTACCAGTATTCAGGTTCAAATTGAATTGTTGCTACTGCCAGAAATCCTAACTCCCATAGTCCCTTGGACATTCCAGACCGCATCTAGCTCTGATGCATGATATCCAAGGAACTCCCAGAAACAAATTCAGGGTTTCTTTTTTTCGTAGGGTTTCTTTTTTTCATTTTGTATTGCTCATTGTAAGCAACTAAAATCAGAGGTCACTTTTGAGTCTCAAGCCTTAAGGAAACATCAGTTCGACATGGTCTCATGGGCTATTATGCCAGAAAATAATAATTAATAAGGAAGGAATATGTGAAATGAAAAAAATTACAAGTGGGAAGAAGAATTCTTATTAATAGAAAGATTAAAAAACCATCTTCTAATGTGACCTGGACAGATTTAAGATCTATCTACTGATTTCTATGTAATTCAGTACACTCTTATTATCTTTTTATTGATTTATCATCAGATATCTATTTCTAAATGTTACCTTTTTTTTTTAACTGGTCTCTTTGCAATGGTTGACGATAAAAGCATGGTAAAAGACAAATTCTTCTAACCTATGTTGTACACCTGTTGAAACAAACCCTCAGTTTGTACTTATCATTATCCACAGTCCAAAAGATCAAACCTTGTAACAGCTATGGTTTCTCATAACATTAAAAACAGCAGGCATCCACAACAGGTATATAAAAGATGGAGAGAGTTTATACTGGTAAGAGAAACTTATCCTTACAGAAACTTCCTTTTCTTTATGCATAGCCAGCACCCCCAAACTTTATATCTCAAGCTGACTGAAATGACTAGGTAGATTGTACAGGCAGGGGTTTTTTTGGGTTTTTTTGGGTTTTTTTTAGTAAATCATAAGGAAAAAAGCAGCACAGATTACTACATTTCCTGCCTAATATCATCCTGCAGGTACAAAAGCCGTCATTATTGTGATGCTGATAAATTGCACTTCCTAGCACAGAAGGTCCTTCCCTTTATGAAGAAGCATTTGATGAAGGAAGCCAAACCCTCAGAGCCAGAAAGGCCACTCCACAATAATAATTTTGCCCATCAAACACAAGGCTCTGTCAGCTGCACTGAGCATCACCTGCAGTCTGATTGATCTCAGTTAGCATTCCTCTTCTTTTAATTTTCTGGCATTTTGGCTGCTTTAACCGTATCGTTTAATGGGTTTTTTGTTCCCCAATTCACCCTGCTGGTGAGATAGCAACATAGGTCAAAAGATATTTGTGAAAACTGTCAGGGGTTTGGTAGCTTGGACTCTCTCCTTACATTAAAATTTTTTATTTTGATTTGATAAAAGTTCACAGAATCTACAATGATGGCTGTTGCAAAAAGCCACTTTACATTTTCCTTGTAATAATATATTAACATAGTAATAATATATCACTGCATTAATATAATGGTTAGCATTTCCACAGTGACTGACTAATGAAAAATTGAATGTCCCTCTAAATCTGATATGCCATAAAGTAAGTTCCCAATCCACTGTGCAAGTATGTCTTTTTGAGTATCAACATATATTCTGTGTTTATACTGAACATCAGTATTGCTGTTTTAACACCTACTGTGAAAGAAAGCCTAATAACCTCGATGTCTAAAGTGATCAATACCTGTTAGAAAAGTGTAAGTCACTGATAGCTGTGGTCAGCTTTTGAGATTATTCTGGAATATATATATATATATATACACACACATTCATTTTCCCAGTAGTTAAACGAAGCAAAAGTACTTTTAGAATCTTTTTTTTTCCTCCCACATATACAGATTCAATTTGTGTTCCTTGCTTCCATGCTTCAACATGAAAAGAAAGAATGATTTTAAAAACTGAAAAGTTGGACAAATGTCCCTAAAAGAAGTTGGCCAGTAACAGACACAGAGGCAACACACCAGGCACTATGTGATTATTTTTCAGAATAATTTTCAATTCTAAAGATCTGTAGCACAAGAATTTCTCAAAGTAGAGCTGACATCCTTGTCCTATGCAGACCTTAACAGCTTTTTCTTCCTCAAGTCTGCCCAATCACTTTTAGATGTATGTCACATTACAGCACCCACAGTCACTGCTGGCAAACAATTACCTCTCCATGTAGCAGAAACTGCATACTAACTTATTCTTTTCTCATCGCTTTTTTGTCTTTTTTTTCTTCAACCTTACCAGCCGCTAGTTTCAATGGATAATAGTAGGGGTTTGTATTGAAAGAGACAGAGAACAATCATTCCCAATTGCTCCAGATTTTATAAGCCTTCATATCCCCTCAATACTTTCTTTCTGAGCCTGAGGCACACTAGTTTATTTAATTAATCCTCAAACAGAAATCATTTAACCTCTCTGATCATTCTTATTTCCTTTCTCCATAACTTTCCTATTTCTTTTTTCTTCAAACAAGGAAATGAATATTATAAACACTTCTGAAAACACCAGAAGACTGAAGACGGATGCACTTCTTTTTTTTTATTCCTTGACCTAATATTCCTAATGACCTAGCATTTTTAGACTAAATTTTTTTTCTTTCAGCACCAGTGTGTATAAATTAAACAATGTCTGGCTATTTGATACAAGTGCAGAGTACATAAGAAGCTGTGACAAAGTTAAAATTAGCAGAATTTACACCCTTGTACTCTAAAGCTTTGGTAACGATTCCTTTCTGCTCTGGATGTTCATGCACACAGCAGGAATAAACCTGTGCTTTGAGACCATTCAGAAGTAAGAAAACTAACAGGCATCAAAATTAAATAGTCTGCCCATGTCATGCTGTATGTGGCAAATTTAGGATTGAACTTCAACCTTCTTCATGCCAAACTAGTACCTTAACCAGGACACCATCCTATCTATAAAATATGGTAATAAATAAAAATCTGGGAGATTATCTCAGATTAGAAATGATACAATTCCTGTGTTGAAGTTAAAATGATTGCCAGTGACAAAATACATAGATGATTTAAAATCCCTGCTCAGTGCTTAACATTCAAATCAATTTTCAATTCATACAGTTCTGCAAGTGACTTGCTGCTTATTGTCATTTGGGGACTTTATCTTTCTATTTTTAAAGAAAGGGATTATGAAATATAGTGGCAGGCAACAAAAAAAAGTGCTGAAAGTTTTTCAGATGTTGAAAAATACAAATTCACAGAGTATTAAGTCCTTTGTGACAGTTACGTAAGGCCAAATTAATATTCAGCACAAAGAAGAAAACACCCTTAAAGAAAGATATTACTTGGGCAGTCATAACTTTTCAGAGACTAGCTTGCAGAAAGCAGTGTGGAATACCTGCTGTTGATAGGTCATGAAATATTTACAACTTCTTGCAACTTCTGTTGTATTCCCAACATTTTTCATCAGTTAAACAATCCCCCAAATGTAACCCTCAAAGAAAAAAGAAAGAAAAACTCCAAAAGCCTTCTCAAGGTAAAAAAACTATATTTAGCATCATAACTCTGAAAATAGTATGCAGTGAATCACAAGCCCTGTAAAGCCAAAGGCAAGACTTAAAATGATTTTTTTGATGGCAGTCTTTCACTTACAGGCTCAGTGAACTACCACTCAAATGCAAATGCAATATTCCTCTGCATATGTTACCTTTCATTTGCAATTCCAGGTACAAGGGACTTTTTTACATTTTTCATGGGCATGCATCCATTTGTTTTCCTGCATGTACATTGGCAAGCTGGATTGGGCCTAATAGGAAGTTTGCAGTGTTCCAGGTGTTACAATAACAAACTATTGCTAGAGGGGAACTTCAGCCCTGGTATTTTAAGTCAAGATCCAAACTCTGCTCAGCCTTCAGGACCCAGGACCCTGCTTCAGGACCATGCCCTTGGGAAGTCACTGACCTTGCACCCAGCTCAACACTCACATCACTGAGGATTGCCTCCTGGTCAAACCCAACACTTTACCACAGCCCAAGTGCCACTAGTTAACAGGATCCTTTCTCACATCTAATGGCTTTCCAATACCATTTTCAAAGTAGATGTTTACATAAAGTAGCACAGTCTCCATGTTTGTATTAACATCAGTCTGGACAAGTGTTAGCTGTTTACTTCAGTGCAATTTATGATTACTGACACTATAAAAATGCTATAAATCTCTCTGAAAACTTGCTTATCATTTATCTTTATTCACTGTGATGTTTTGCAGATAACATCTTGAGACAGTAAAGAGTAAACATGGACATGTAAGAAAAACATGGTCCTGTAAAAAAACTGCTTACAATTTCAGGCACACAATTTGGTTGAAATTTTGTTTCTATAGCAAGCCTCCTTAAATTAATGAAAAGTTATCTAGCCTTCAGCTACATCAGTAGTTTGGGGGATTATTTTTTTTAATACAATGTGTTATTTTGATTTGTCTCAGGACTGATCTCAGGAATGTTACACAGAATTATTTGGCTCCTTTTATTCAGTCAAAAATTTTATCACCGTACTCTCACAGTTAATTAATATTGGTTTTTCAAGAGGAAAAGCTTCTATTAATCCCCCATATTTACTACTGACAGTGCCAACATTTCAGAGCCATTGTCAGGCCTAAATCAGAAGCAATATGAGGCTTATGGGACTGTTTACAGTCTCTTTATCCTTCTACTTTTCTACCAACATTATTAACAATGGTGCAAAATGCAGTGGTGATTTTGTAAACACAGACACCAAACTGAGACCAGCCTGAACCCTGGCCCTGAATTGGGAGCAGTGTTCAATACTGTATTGACTTAGACTGAGCTAAATTGAAGTAGAATGTAGCAACAAACAGTAGCACATATATTTCCAGTTCACCAAATAAACCATTCCTTCCAGCCCTCCATAACACATTTATTTTCTAACATTTCTGACTTTTAATTGTATTAGCTGTAGAAAACTGTGTCCAGTGAACAGGCTGTAGTTACTCTTTATGTAAGATTTAGGCTTCATTTTAAAAGGTAAAATTGTATTTCAAAGCTTTTATGCCATAATTCCCTTCCTGATCTTTCAAAGGGGAATGTACTTACAAAGCTTCTATTAAATTTTTAATAAATTTATTTCCCACGCGTAAAAAACATTTAATTGGGAATTGGAATAATTTACAGGCTAATTACAGACAGCACAGATAGTGTATTTTTCAGTCCAGTAATTTTCAGATGCTCAACAAAAGAGCAAAATAAGAGTTTCAATAAAACTCAGCAAGGCAAGAAACTGCAAATAACATGGGTAAAAAAGGCTTGAAATGTCAATATGTTTTGTTATGAGTTATCCAATTCAGCCTCTCTGCAGCAAGTGAATTATAATGGGAATCAAGAAGATGCCAAGTCTTTGAGAAGCTTGTTGAAAATGTGAGTTATTTTTTAAGCTTGTTCCACCTATTATAGCAAAGAGTAGCCACTGGGGAAAGTGCTCTGCATGATCACCTAAGAATCTCTCTAAATCCTTTATATGCCTATACACACTCATATTTATAAATATGGTAGTCAATACTTTCCAAAGCAAAGTTAGTAAATTCATACCTAATCAGTACTCTGTGCTCCTCTGGGATAAATTCATGCAGGGGACAAGCAGTGCGTGTCTGCTCGCACTGTTTGAATAGTGGCAGGAGCAGCAGAGGACTGGCTGCAGGCCAGCTGGTGTGAGCTGGCTCATGTCCCACTCCCCAGGACTCATGTGCTCAGAAGTAGAGCAACTGCATAACACTTGATCCAGTTCTCCTCTGGGCCTTTGAAACAATTACTTTTTTGGTCATTTTCCACTTCAAAGTTCCCAAAATAATGAAGCAGTACTTCAAACCCGACAGAGGAATGTTTCAGTAAGGTGTTGGTTTTTTCAATAACAATTTGACTTTAAGGGTGGTTTTTTTGTGGCCCAGAGCAAGACACATAATGCACACATTTATTCAGCTTATTAGCCCTTCTTTGCAAAGTTAATTCGGTCATGCTTGTTTAAAACTAGCTCAGATATAGTTTTTCAGTCACAAGATACACCATGTTCACAGATATTAAAACAAGAGGAGAATATACTTCCCTTCCTATCCTGTAGCACATATCTTGCCCTGCAAAGCCACCCAGATGCACATATAGGCCCTGGAGCTACAACCTTCTAGTACTGTACCACACTCCTTCCAGGGAATGGTTATTGCCAAAAGTGGCCTTGGGGAAATGTTTCTGTAGAACACATCTGTATCTTGGGCTTCCTTTCACTGAGATTTCTCTTCTCCATTTTTAGAAACAAAGTTATTTGCACATTCTCCCAACTACGGTCTCTGTGGACCATCACAAAAAGAAACAAGACAAAAACCTCCAACTCTCTTCTCAGAACACTTCCAGACAAAAAAGGTGGTTAAAAAAAAAGCAAACCCCAATTAAAGCCAAAGGAATTCCTGCATTAAGGACTTTGGGTGAACAGGAAAGTGGACCAGCCAACCAGCATGCACAGCCTCTGCTGTGTGGACGTGAAAGGGGCACCACCTCCAAGAAAAAGAAAATAGGAAAGGCTGAAATATGAATGTATGAGTATGGCCTTCCTCCTCTGTCCAGCCATCTGCTGATACAACAAGTTTGTGAATTCATGGTGATAAGATCCCTCTCCCTTCAAGAAATGTGATTGAACTAGATTGGTGGAACTCAAGAGGCTCAGAGATCCTTCTCACAGTACTGTAAGAGATTCCTAAGGACGTAGAAACTCAATCCAAAAGACTAAAATGACTATTGTCTTTGCTAGTCCCTGAAGGCACGACTCCGTAATTTTCCCCATTGCCCATAAATGTCCTTTTTCTCCCTTTGAACTGTTTATTATTTAGGGCTAAGTTTATTTACTTACCTGCCGCAACCAATCTTTTAGCCTTCAACATTGTCATTGTCTACTCAGAGAATTAATTACAGGGAATATTCCCAGAGTTGATATAGGTGGATATGGTACCCTTTATCTGTGAGAGAAGAAGAGGATCGCAGGTAACCTTCTAATAGCAAAAGCCCTGGAAAGCTAGAATTTTAAACCTATATTTAGGGAATGTGGAAACTCATCTGTTTTAATGTCCTTAGAGACATACAAATGAGATGGGATTCTTGAAATTCATACGCCATTAGAGTATTAAATAAATCTTAATTAAACTGGCATGATTTGGAAGTAAATGCACTAAAATTAATATCACTATACCAGAGGAACTGAAAACTGAAGCATGCTTTCAATAATTACTGCCAAAAATTGCCTTCTCTGCATCTCATTTTGTACAGATTAGCCAAGCAGTGAAATACAGGAATCAAATATATCCATTAACTGGCCTTCAGAAATTAGCATAATTGATCAAGTGAGACATAACTGACCCTAAGCAATTTTTAAGCTCTACTAAGTTTATATGGTTTCCATTTGGTCGTGATTCTAAAGCAGCCCAGTAGTGCCTGACAGGTAAAGGATGACATCCCCAGATGATGCTGAACGCAACACAGTGTTATTCCATATGACAAAAGAAAAATCATCACCTATGTCAACACAAAGGAAAAAAAAAAGTGAAGATCTCAACAGTCGGGTGGTGTCAACAATCTTACACAGTGCTCAAAGCATGGTAAGATAGGAGATAGACTTCCATTCTTTTATTTAGGAGACTCTCCATGCCATTCAGTGTGGAAACTGTATTTAAAATCTCCCTGAAAGGAGATTACACAACAACAAAGATTTATGATGCTTGATACCACAAATAAAGAGAAAAAAAAAAGCAATTTGAACTACAATAATACAAAGCTAAACGTCTTCTAACTCACCTTATGATACCCAAGAGGTATCAGGGTGCACAACACCCTGATAAAAGCAACTGTTTTGCTTTTAATGCTCTCAGTAGAATTATTCTGTGGCACATCACTGCATAGCAGTAGGCAGAGAGAAAAGCAAGCAAGGTAAAGTGGTGACATGCCACAGTTTTCTGCAAGTAGTACTCAGGTTTTTTTGTTAAAATACAATGGTATTTGTTTGACATTTAATTAAAACTTAGGGCCATGAAACTCAAAGGCCTAGCGATGTCACTGCACCTAATTTGTTAGAAAATACACTTCTAGGGGCTCTTTAGTTCAAGGAGAAGGATGGAAGATAAAAGGGCAACAGGGGGATTTTTTGAGATGTTTCTTACTTGTTGCCTTATCAATAAAAATAGCCATTCAACTTTCTAAAATGGAATTCATGAAAAGCCATGGGCATGAAAACGCAATTACTCTCCTGTAAATTGGTAGCACATTAGTATGCTGGAAGGGAGAAAGAAAGTATAGCTTGGGCTTGGAGAGCCATGAGATTGATAGTCACCAGGAAAATGGTTTCTTTAATTAATTTTCTTCTGAAAATTATCCAGACCATTAAAACTTCTTTAGTACTTGCATGGAGTGAGAGTTGGCTCTAACTTATGAAAAGCTTGTCTAACACACAAGACAACACAGCAAGAAGTTCTGAAGGCAAATTAATTAAAACAGGTTTCTAATAACTTTCTTACTAACAAATAAGCATTTTCTTAGGATTTTTTTTGTTCCCTTGAGAATTTAGAAGCATAATTACAGGCAAATAGTCATTATTTCCCTTTTTTGATGGAGCATTTTAGTGTGTTCTATCACTGCCTAAAAAATAACCAAGGAATCAGAAATGTCATCGATGCATGAACTTAGAGAAGTATATGGAGAAGATAAGCGCTCCAGAAAATGTAGGCAGAATATCTCTTCTCTAAATCCCAGTCAGGGTTCAGTAGGAACCAGGAGCCAAAGACCCTGAGTATGCTCAGCAGCATAGGATTAGGCATCTAGGAAAATTTTGTATTGATGAGGGAAATTTATCTGTCCCCAGCATCAACTGAGTGGGGGGCTCCAAAAGGAACCTTTTAAACTTAGCATGAACAGGTTCTTAGTCCAGCCTTAGAGTAACTACAGTATACTTTTTTTTCTTAACCACTAAGCAGAAATAGATTCAAAAATATAATTTACTAGATTCAAGTTATATTTTAAGACCACTCACATATACCTGATTTTCACTTCAAAAGTTTCAATATGTCTAGCTGTAATCCTGAAAGGGAAAAGAAAATGACACCATAAGGGCAGCAGCCAAAAAACATTAAAAAATTGATAACTTGATCTTGCAAATTAATATGAAAAAGATGATCCAGCTCCTTTTCTAGTCTTACTGAGACCTGTTCCCTATAAGGTGTTTTCTGTTTCTGAAACATGTCTTTCATATGAGTCATATGGGAAACTGGCCAGACTGGGGTCTGAAATATACTTTCTGTAACATGATGAGATATTTTCTTAAGACCTATAGCTAGCAGATAAATACAACCATATAAATACAGCCCAGTAGTTCCTGGTATCTCTGGTTTTGGTAACACATACTGCCTGCAAACATAAATTGTAAAATAAACTGATCAAAAAAAAAAAATTGCATATACTTTCCAGGGTTGGAGACAGCATCCAAGATCTACAGCAAGGCATTAGTGCTGCTGCATTTGGGCAGGGGCAGCCACCATGCTCTTAAAGGAAATTAGAACTACCACTTCCACATGTAAGAGGCGCAGAGTGATTCCATGTTGTGGATGACCTCTTTTCACAAAACAGCACTACACAGGATTCTCCTGTTTGCTAGTTTCTGAACACTGCAGTTTGCCTAGTTCAAAGTCAATACAAGATGAACATCTCTTTCTCTTACAAAATCAAGTTAGACATTTACCTTGCCTTGTGCACTGTGCTACTGAACATGCCTGGTTTGAACAGCAGAGCACAGAGAAGCAGGGGAACAATGTGATGGGGAAGAACTTTGTGGCTGGATAAAATACAGCAACATCTGTCTTTTGTTCTCCACTGCAGTATGAGACTTCAGGTCTGAAGAAAGATACATAAATAAGTACTCTGAGAAAGCATAAAGCAAGGTACTGGGATTGGCTTGGCACTCCTGAGGGGTATCACGGGTTTGCTGTGTATGAAGATAAAAATACAGGCAGAGGGCCAGATCCCCGTCAGAAATAAAACAGAACCTGCCTGTTTTGACCTGAGTGAAAGTTTCAGTGTAAGTGGCAAATTAGGTGTAGGGACCAGGAAGGTCAGATTTAAAATATTAATTTCCTTTAAAAAATTAAAAATTATTAATTTTATTTGCATCCACGAAAGGACTGTCATTAAAAGCCAAATTTTATTTCTCCAACAAATATGTAGCATAACAATGAAGTGATGTACCATGTATTTTCTAATAAACACATAAACACTTGGTGTAATAATGGGAGAGGAAAGATGCTCTTATGGCTTCAGATAAAGAACCAGGCATCCAAACAACAGCTTTCTGAAAAATTTCTTTGTGGCAGTAGAAAATGCACTAAAATCACAGTTGTCAAAAATTAGCTATTCTTAGTGTGTCACTCTGTGGGCAGAGCTGAAAGTGTTCTAAACAAAGAGGGGTTCCATGCACAGCAGCACAGCCAGCCAGCCTGCTCTTGAGTGGCAGTGAACATTGTGTCAGGTTAGGAGAAACAGGCATTCACTAGCTTTACAGTCTAAATCAGGATTTTACAAAATTCGTCACATTTAATAGGAGCTTAACAGATAAAGAAACCCAACCACTGTACCAGAACCCCACAGGTATTTTTAATATTAAACCAGATATCATGATACGTGGGCACTGTTAGGAAAACGGAGAGGTATGTCAAATTCTCTCAATTTTAAGCCCTTTTTTTCAGTTGTTTATAACTTCTCAAAATTGTTTGGACTCAGTATTTCCCATGCTTTCTCTTTACTTTGGACTATTTTGCTTTAATTTGGAAATTTAAATTAACATGCTTCAGCTGCTAAATAATTTTGTTAGGAAAAAAATAATGCTTTGGAAAATTCCATCTAGAATTCCTAGATTAGGCAGTCCTAGGGTGTACAAGCATTAGCTTTTTGGTTCAAATCCATAGTTATCTTTTTGAAATTAACCCCCTATAGTTAGTGCCTTTGTTTACATCATGAAGTGGGCTTGACATTCAAACCACATACACTTGTTTGAGATGAAAGTAAACCTAAAAACCAGTTTCCTGCAGATGCCTAATGCACTCCAACTGCTAAAGGTGTTTCACTGCACTGCACCCAGACAGGAATATCCAACACAAAACCACTGGAACACATCATGGAGACATCAGGTCTGCAGCACATTTTTCCTCTCCAGATCCTCTTTGTCATTGGACATTACCAGATGATGAGAGTACACCCTAACACAGAAATCATCTCACAGAGTGGCTGTGGTTGACCCTGGCTGGACAACAGATACATACCAAAGCCTTTGTATCTCTCCCTCACTGGTCAGGGGAGAGGAAATACAAAAAATGACTCATGGGTCAAGATAGCAACCCATGTGCGTGTCAGTGAGACATCACTCACAGTCACTGGCACAGGCAAAACGGACTCAACTTGGGGAAATTAGTATAATTTATTACCAATCAAATCAGGGTAGGATTATGAGAAATAAAATCTTAAAGCACCTTTTCCCCCTTCTTCTTCCCAGGCTTTATTCCCGATTCTCTACCTCCTCCCCGCAAGCAGCAAGGGGACAGGAAGTGGGACTGACAGTCAGTTCCTCACATATTGTCTCTGCCACTGCTTCTTCATCAGGGGGAGGAGTCCTTCCCCTGCTCAAGCATGGGTCCCTCCCACAGGTGACAGTCCTGCATTAAGGTCTCCAGTCTGACTCCTTCCCATGGGCTGCACTTCAGGAACTGCCCCAGCATGTGTCCCTTCCACAGGATGCAGTCCTTGAGGAACAGGGGCTCCATTGTGGGTCCCCCATGAGGTCACAAGTCCTGCCAGCAAACCTGCTCCACTGTTGGCTCCTCTCTCCATGAGTCCACAGGTCCTGCCAGAAGCCTGCTTCAGCACAGACTTTTCAGAAGTTGAAATCTTAATCCCATAAAATTTTCCTCAACTCATTTACACTCTGTAGGGACAAATTTAATGTATTGGGTTCTATTCACATAGGGTTTGTATAAGCTTTATTTGAATAAAGCTCAGATTATTCACTTCAGAAAAATACTTAACAAGTATATTGGGTGCAGTGTTCTTTCTCCATAAGACATACATTTTCTTTTGTGTCCTGCAGGATAAAAATGCTGAACTACAGTAATAATATAGCAACTCTTATTCAGGTTATTCAAAAAGAAAACTTATTTATTTTTTAACCAATTTTCCATACATTTTATTTCTTCTCATATAATTATTTCTAAAATAATTTTTAAAAGAAGGAATAAATAGTCCTACCAGGTTAATCTAATATCACTAATCTTTCTGGTTGTCTGTGTGCACATGAGCAGCGAAAGCTATAAAAATGGCAAAAAATTGCGAGTGTATATTTGGACAGTACTTTCAAATGCTGTTCCAGACATATGCCTCCTCCAAAACTGTAACCCTCTAATAACCTGAACCAACTGGTGTCACAATCAGATTCATTGTTGAGAAGCAGGTCATACTCAGGCAACACAGCAGTGAGACTAAAGCAGAGATAAACAGGGAAAGAGAGGAGCAACATCCTCATTTCTATTCTACCAAGTTGAGATCCAGCTGAAAGAATTGTCCATATTGCACTAGAGTCCTGCATATAAATGTGCATCTGATGACACCCCCACAGAGCCTCACAGAAAGTCCACGAAGCACATTTAACCTTTCGGAGTTAGTTTCTCTGTGTTCAAGACTATGTCTTCATACCCTAATCCCCTCTCTAATGGCTGTCTGTTTTTTTGGTTTCAGTCCCTCTCAAAAAGGATCAAGATCAGTTTTAGCCTTTGCAACCAAAGTTAGATTTGGTTCATATGCACAGTTTACAGATGGGATCCTGCATTCAAGCACCATCTTGAGATGACCTTCGAAGAAAGATTAGCGTGTGCCCAGGTGTGCAGTTGTTTATTTGTAGTCTATCTGCCCAACAGAATCATCTCTTACTGCATGAGTCTTCACTACAAATAGCTCAACGTAATCCACTGCAAGAACAAAAAGGATGTGTAAGTGTTTCAAGTTCACTGTGGATGGCAGCAGATAAATTATAGGCAGACTATTAAGAGCAATATAGACATGAAAAGATAGATGAGGGAGCACACTAACCTTGAACTCACTCTCTGACCAAGCAATTTAAGTTAAACAGAGTGAATCTGTTAGACACTGAAGGTTCAAGTGCAAGTGATGATGCACAGCTCCATGTATTCACCAACACAGGTTGAACAACCCACATAGCTACCAGTGACTTGATGGAATGAATTAATAAATGAATAGATGAAACCAAGCAAGACAGAGACAAGTTTAGCAAGCAGAAGAAAGCCTTTGGGAGGGCACTCACAGCTCAGTCTCCTTTGGTTAAAACCATATGTCTATAATTTGTCACTTTAAATCCCTGCTAACAGTAAGCTCTCCTGCTCTGGAGTCTGGCAGCAATAGTTTTCACCACTTCAATCCCATACTCATAGAAAAAGACAGGTCACCGTTTGTTCATGACTTCACCCCCTTCTGGTTGGAAAACCACAACATATTACAGGTTATGTTAAAATATCCATGTCTACAAAGCAGGTTATGTGGAAATCCCAAACATAACGGATCTGAAACCCATCCCTAGCACCACAGATGGCAATAAGACCTGTAGGCCATTCCTTCACTCTAAACCAGCAAAAATATGAGATCAAACATGCAGTAAGTGTCAGCTACACTTAACACACTTCTACTAAATATTACCAGATAATATATCTGATAAAAGAAACCAAATTCTATTCAAGACCTCACATATGCAGAAATGTAAAATACTCTAACCTAGAGCTGTCTAAATCTAAATTATGCTACTGAATCCATCTTTCAAGCAGCTGTGATACTGCTTCACATCAAGTGGACTATGATGTATTAGTTCTCTTTAACATCATCCCTAGAATTTAATGACAAAAATGGGTTCTGTATTATCCTTGGAAGACACCAGATATTTAAAATAAAGTTTACAACATGGATAAAACTTCATTCTTGTGCACCTCACTCCACATTTTCAATTTAAAGCATGGTTGATAGTCTAGTGATCATTATTTTTGCCTTTCCTACTAATAAGCTTTCTGCAAGAGTGGGTATCGTGAACACAGGATTAATACAGAGTGCATGACAGATCTCCTTTGCATGACAGATCTCCTTTGCACAACAGATCTGCAGTGCAAACAAAAGCCGAAAATCCTTCTCTATTCATTCTATAAAGAAAGAAGGATTCACTAGGTGAATAAATACTGGAGAGGTTTTGCATTAACAAACACTGGATATATTTACCCACGTATTTTCTCATTCTACTGCCAAACACTTGCAGAATTCCTGATCTCTTTGTAGTGATACTATTTAAAAAGGTACCAGTGCAAATCTCTTCATCTGCATACCACCAAGAATGTGAGCCTAGTTTCCAGGAGACAGTAAGGACTATTTTGAGAAACATTTTCATGTGACTGAAAGAAAAAAACATGATAGGGAGAGGGGAAAATATTCTACACAAAGATGAATCGAACAGGTATCTCATTAGACACAAAACAAGATATTACTTTTATTTGAGTATGTCTGACTGAAGTTCCATTATCCACAAGTATCCAGCGTAAAGGAAAATGCATACATCATTTGGAGGCAATACTTACACACTAATATTTAGGCAAGGCAAATAAAAATAATTTTAAAAAATTAGGGGATCGTAGAATCATAGAAAGGCTTGGGTTGGAAGGGACCGTAAAGATCATCTAGTTCTAATTCACCGGCCATGTGCAGAGATGCCACCCACTAGATCCGGTTGCTCAAAGTCCCCTCCTACTTGGCATTGAACATTTCCATCCACATGGGGCATCCACCACCTCTCTAGGCAACCTGTACAGGTGCCTCACTACCCTCACATTGAAAAATTTCCTCCTGGTATCTCACCTAAATGCCTCCTCTTTTAGTTTAAAACCATCCTCCTTAGTTCTATCATTACATGCCCACATAAAAAGTTGCTCTCCCTCCTTTCTGTACCTGGTAGGTACTGGAAGCATCTCTAATGTCCAGAGCCTTCAGCCTTCTCTTCTCTGGGCTAAACACCCCCAGCTCTGTCGGCCTGAGCTGCTTTGAGGGTGCATATTCGCAGCCCTCCTCTGGACTCATTCCAAGAGCTGCAGGTTTTTTGTGTTCTGAGGATGCCAGAGCTGGACCCAGAATTTGAGAGAGCAAAGTTAAGGGGCAGAATCACTTCCCTCCACCCACCAGCCATGTTTCTTTAGAAGCAGCCCAGCTCAGAGGCAGCGTTCCAGGCTGTGAGCATGCATTGCCAGGTCATGTCCACCTTTTTATTCACCAGAAGCCCCAAGTCCTTCTCCTCAGGGCTGCTCTCAGTGAGTTCTTCTCCCAGCCTGTGCTCATGCCTGGGATTGCCCTGACCCAAGTGCAGCATCCTGCACTTGGACTTATTGAGCCTTATTAGGTTCTTGTGGGATGCAGAAAGCAAGAAAGACACTTGTGCTTTTTGCAAGCAGGAGGAAACTGCTCATGTAAACAGTGTAGTAAGTAGCTTCATTCATAATATAAAGGAAATAGAGATCCTGCAGTATCTTCACAGATAAGGCTGACTGCAAATACCCTCTAGTCTGACCTCCACACAAACATTGACCAGAGTTAATTTCTCTTTGAATTAAAATACTACTTTTAAAAAAGATTTTTTAAAAATTATGGAAATACATTGTTTTAATATGTATCTAACTTACCTACCCTCTACATTATTTCCCAAATGAGTTTATCCAAGTTCTAGCTCTAGTACTTCTGTTTTACACCTTTATAATTTGTTATTGATTTTCTCTTTATTAATTCTGTGACAGTATCATCTTCCTCTTGGTGACAGCCATAAACCAGAGTAAATGAATGTGTGAGAGAAGAAGCCAGTGATTAAACAGTATTGAAAAATTGTACACCTTTTGGGGCATTGAATGCTAGAGAAGCACAGTAAGTAAGGGTTGTCTAAAGTGATGTAAGATAGATCTTGTGGATAATTTACCTTCCTTCCCTCCTCTACACCAAGTACCATGATACCTAAACTCAGCAGCAGTCAGTAATGTGCAGTAGAAATTAATCTCATATATGTGACTATGATTTAATATTTTTCATCCTGGCCCAAAAAAGCACTATGCCTCTCAATGCCTACAAGTAAGTCTAGAGTCTGGGCTCTAGTAATACAGAAGTCATCATCTGATTCTGATTTATCACCCCAGCAGGAGAAAGATCATATAGAAGTTCCATGGATATTTAAACAGTAGCAAGCAGTGAGAGGTCTGGTAGAAATAAGACTAAAACTTCCTTTTGGAGGAGTTAATGATTAAGAAAATGGGACAGCAGGGATAAGGTAGGGAGGACTAGAGAGATGGAGAAAGAAATAAGGAAGAAAAACACTTTCCCTGTGAAATATTTCTAAGAGCAAAAGCAGAAGCAGCTGAATCCAGTTTTCAGTGAATCCAACATGCAGAAATACAATTGCATAAGACCTACACAAATCATTTTGCTAGGATCTCCTTAGAGCTTCTGATCTTGGCCATATTTGGTTTGAGGTATTATTTTGATTTTTATTTCCATTTCTACTCACCTGTTTCCATAAACTTTGTAAAAACTTTCTTGCCAGCTATTTACCATACCCAGTACAGACTTGTGTTAAGAATAGTTTCTAATATTGGTAAACACCAAATGTCATTTTTTTAAGGTTTTGTAACATTTTCCAGGAGCTAGCAGCCAAGCATTCCTCCTTTTGATTTTGACAGGTCGATATGATATGCTATTCTTGGTTTAACAGACGATTTTGAAGAAATCTTATCTAAAGAGGTTTTCAATAGTTGATACTTGCCAGGAAGAGTCCCAAACAGGCAGTATAGCAATTTCAAATATGATTCTAGATGTCTTAATATCATCATAACACACTACATGCCAGGGAGAAAAAAATAACAATGCTCAAAATTGTGTGTAGAGAGCATGAAGGATAAAAATCATAGCAGCAATGATACTGATACACAAAACCCTGTTCTTTTACCAACAGATCTTGCCTTTTACCTGGGAGCATGAATAGGGTCAGCACAATTACTACAAACTCTCAGCTTACTGGGAGCATTCTTAGATCATAAAGCCAGATGGACAGGATAACTACTTAATCTCTCTTTGAGATAAAGGCAGATATCATTATTCTTAGTAAAGGTCTCAGCAAAAACCATAGTACAATTAAACATGGTGAATAGATAAAGAAAATACATGTTCACATTTTCCTACACCAGATGCAAAGACTACTGTCAAGCAGTTTTGTAGCTCAAAGAAAATGTGATAGATGAGGAGAAAGGTGAATTTTACAGCTCAGTATGAGATGTGCTAAACAACATATGAAGGAATGATGTTACACCACTAACACGGGTTATGTACAATGTCTAGAGATCTGCTGAAAGCTTACTCAGTGTCTGAAACAGTGCATGAAAAGATGAAAAAGTATCAAGTGACTGGGAAAAAAGGCTTAATTGTCAAACTGCCAGAGAGAGCAGTTCTGCCAGGTTGTAATAAGGAAGTTATTGGGACCTGCTGATTTAAGGATTTCTAGTTTAGTAGCTGTTACTCAATCTCCTTAATTACTGCAGGAAAGCAAAGCGTATTACATCATTGAGTTCCTTCCCCATCTTCACCAAATACTTATTCAGTGTATTTCAGTGTTCAATATTTATTGAACATCTCTGTCATTACTGCATTCACATGATCAATTCCACTGCTGCCATCCAGAAACATACTGATAAAATACTCAGGATTTATTTTGTTCTTCATATATTTAATCCTCTTATTTTTCTTATTTCTGCTGACTATAAGTGTCACCTTCTGTCCTTTCCTTATCAGTTCTGTGCAATTTCCAGTTTTTGATTTACATTATTAAAGTCCTCTTTCATCTATTTTTTTACATACACTTATTATTCATAATAGCATTTGCATTCCCACAGAGTCACTTTCTAATCAGTGTGACTCACACTCTGCTATGGATTTTTGGACATTTAGTAAAGTGAGCATTTACCAATTGCCAGTGCTATTTTCAGTCATAACTGTTTTCTGTTTTGCTGCAATTGTTCCTTCGAGGGCGTGAAGACACAGGCATTTAACGTCCAGTCCAAAGGAAATGACATCCATTTGCTCCAAAACTATCAAGAGATTCTAAGACTCTGATCAATTCTTTGATACATCAAAAGGAAAATCTCAAACTTTGCATAACACTTTGAGTTAAGAAACAGCTAGAGTTATTGTGTTACATCAAGATGCAACACTTATTAAGGAAAATCATCATCTGCAATTTCATAAATTCAAAGGTTTCAGGGTTGGCAGGGGGTCCATCTGCACGAATTCAGATGGAAGTCGATCACCATAATTCAATTAAGACATTGCACACTGTATTGGGACATAGAGAAGAGAAAAGCACAATAAAGAAAGTAAGCACGCAGCCAAGCTTTTATTTTTGTCCACATTTTTCTGGCCCCTAGACAGCTTCAAGTCCAGTGAAGACACGGTATTTTAATTTTAAATGCAATTAGACTTGGCCATTTACAGACAGCAAAGTTTTAGGAACCTGACAGGGAGGTAGCTTTACTCAGCTGCCATCTATAACTTCATGTAGGTACACCACAGCACTGTCCTCTGGGCCAGTGTTTAGCACTGCCTTCCTCTTGCAGAATTATTGTTCTAATAGATCCCAGTTATGAGCAAGTTCTGAGACATGACTGCCTCTGACAGGTAGTATAGATATAATTTAGCTACATCTTTTTTCCTTACTCATACTCTTCCCCCAGTAAATTTGATCCTTGCTACCCTAAATCAAACTTTTGTTACTCTAGTCAATGTGTGTTTTGCCTACCTACCTCACATGGCATTTGCAGATAACTTCATGTCACGTTTAGAGAACAAAGGAAAATTCTGGCCACCTAAAAGTCTCAAAATGTAACAAACTAAACAAAATAAATATCATAAGGAGGTCAGGAAAGTCCAAATAGGAACTTTTTTTTTTCCATGTTGATTTTCTGAACCTTGCAGCAGTGGGACATATATCTATATCATACAGGGCAGAAGACAAGCCAGACCAACAAAACCTATTCTAGGATGATAAATTTATTTAATCAGAGGGTACTATGAAACTTGGTTTTGCAGGCAAGCATAACAAATTTGTCTTCATCTAGGTACGTCAAAAAGTTGTCAAGAAAAAGTAACATTTCACTTTATTGGAAAACCCTCATTAAATGTGGCATAGGCAATGATGGAAGATGTTCTACTGTAATACTAGACCTGAAATGCAATAAAACCTAAAGATCTGAGAGGATGGAAGAAAAGGTTTTGTTTTAAAATACCTGATTCTATGGAAATTGTATGAAGCTCCCTAGATGCACAGAATGGTGATTTCAGAGGAAGAATATTGCTTTCATATTATTTCAGATTAAATGTCTATATGCATACATGAACACACTCTAAGGCATGCCTCCTTACCAGTTCTGCCACTACTTTTTTAGTAAAATTATTTAAATTTTTGGGTTTGACAGTAGAGTTAATAGATCGATTTGGTTTGACTGTTTTTATTTTAGTAGAGATGTCGTCTAAAATTAGTTTAACATGTAAAAGATTTCACAGCCTGGTTTAAAAGAAATTTATACATTGAATCATAGCAATCAAGAACTTCAGCTGCTGTTCCTAAGAACCAAGTTTCCTACATATCTGCAATACTCTCATCAATCAGAGGATTGAAATATTTGGTTTTACTTTTTGAGTAAGACAAATATTTTTAAAAGTTTTTAGGTATTTAAAGTAGCAGAAAATCTAAAATAGTAGTAGTCAAAAAGAAATGCAGCTTTCAATTACTCTTACATTATGAATAATGATGATCAATATTAAGAAGGGATGGATAACTAAATATATTACTGACTGTAGCATTGATGGGGGATATGGCTGGAAGACCTTAGGTGTGCTATTACTGACCTTATAACTGCAAATCTAACAAAACCTCAAACAAGTTTAATACTAAAACAAGGCTTTACTGTTTAAAGACGTCCTTTCAGATATTGTTCCAGGGGCTGTGCCAGTTTCCATGCCACCTTATCATAAAGACTATCTGGATTGTTTAGCACTATGGACAGACAGGGACAACTGAGATTTCACCTTCCTATGGAACATTTAGCAAAGCAAAATGATACCCTGTATCTAAGCTAAGCTAATGAAAGCCAAAACTTATGAAACAATCTTCAGTCGTGGCCAGAGGTATATATTTGTTTGTAGCTAAAAAGAACAGAAATTATCTCTTTCTTTAGTAGAATACCTCAAGTAATCATTTGCTTATTTCAGAATTTAGAGGTGCCAGGTCCTTTCCCACTCCAAACGTGCTTCTCCCACTAGGAGAGGCAATAGCTTGCCTGTTGTGGGTTTGGAGTTTTTTTTTTTGGTTTTCCTTAGCATGTCTGAAGATCTACTTTATTATATATACACAAGTTAGGCAAGTATAATTTGAAGTCTTGTCATAGACTTTATTTGATGCTATTTCCATAAAGAACCATATTAGCTCCTAACACAGAATAGGTCCAGTTTGGTCCCTGCATTGTATTTGTTGCCTTACTTTTCACAGTTCTTCAATGTTTTTAATTCGGTAGTTAGAATTCTCACGCACTTTCTGTAAACATAAGCCATGTTATGCTAACTGTGCCTGGATGTTTTCATTCTTTCTCCGAAGGCGGAGAAGTTTGATTGATTTCTCCTTTGACCTATGTGGTTGAGGGGTGGTAATTTCACCCTCCAATCCTTGAAGTTTTCTAAAAGTGTATAAAATAAAGAACCGGGCTTTGGCCCGGGGGGGCTTTTCCTCATTTCTCTCTTTTCACCTAGCTGGCGTCTGTGTGTTCCTTCGTGTCCGCGTGCAACAGTATTAATAGGCACTTCAGGCAACACTGATAAAAACTGAGCCATTTATACTACGTTTCTTTCGACAGACATACCATTGTCTGCTACAACTCATGTCTTCATAATAGCGCATCTGCATTCTTCCTTCTGGAATTTCAGCCACAGGTTTATATTTTCAGACTTATTTTTCTCCTTCCTTGACAGTTATGTCTTTTCAAATGCTTATATTCACTAGAGCTTGACCTCATACCAATACACAAATTGTAGGCAGTGAGCCTTAAAATAATTTATAGAAATGCTTCCAATCTTTGGTTGTAACAACATAATATTATTTCCCAAAAGAACAACTACACCATCATTCATCTTTAAAAAGAGAGCTTGTAGACGTTTTTGAAATGTCTGTATCCTTACATAATTCCTCCAGGTATTTCTAAATATCTGGTCATACAACCATAAACTTAACTGTAGCCTCATTTACTACCATATATTGGCACCGGTTTTTCTCTTTGACCAGGCCATTATCCAGATATTGATAAGGAGTAAGATGTTCTAACCTTTGCATATAAATATAATTATCAAAGTTTAAAACTTGAAACTAATGCATTTAGTGTTCAGTGAAATTTTGCTTTTAAATGCTGAAATTACAAATACTATAGAAGTCTAAATTCACCAATAAGAGATTTTAAGCCCCACAGATTTCAAAGGTATTACAAACCTCCCACATTTTTCAATACACAACAAAATTAACTATGTGTGATTTCCAAAAGTCTTGTCATTCGTAGATTTTGGCATTTAATACAACAAAATTTACAATGAATCTGTTACCAGCACAGGACATAAAAGTAATCTGCATGGACAGATTGTTTGACATTTCACAATACCTACTTCTCCACTGCCACATTTTTAGAATTTTCCTTTTTTACCTGACTGCCTATTTTCACAAGCCTTTTACGCACACATAAATTTGGAGGGTTTTTTAGGAGACATATACTTCTACCAGCTTCTGCTGAAATTATTCAGTAAAGTCGGTAATTTTAGAAATTTTAAAATTGGCAACTTAAGAGAAGCAGATTTGCCTGTTCAAATCACATACAGGGAAAGTCTGATTGGTTAGTCACATATCCATAGAAAAATGAACTTAAAAAGCAGCAAAGAATGAAGGAGTTCAAAAAGTCTATCTAGTTGTTCAGCATAGAGCACTAGGGAAAAATCAGCTTTACTGAAAGCTTTACTGAAATCGTCTCTATGCTCTTTGAGGCACTCATTATATACACTAGCATGCAGACTTCCATGCTTTACGTGACTTCTTCAGCTAACTCAGTTGCTGCAGTCAGCAGTACTGAGTACTCAGGTAGCAGTCTAATTACAGAAGCATGGAGTTCACAGTTCACCCTCCATTAAATTACCCTTCTTCCTACACCTGAATTAGATCATTTAAATGTAGCTTGGATAACCTCAGGATAAGGATGGACTGAAACATCTCTTTCGCTGTTGGTGAAGAAGCAGGGTAAATTAACCAGAGAAGCCTGGGATTTCAGTGATTTGGGGGATGCATGGTGTTCTAAGTGAACAGTACAAACTGTTCCTACGATTACCTCTACTTCTCAGAAGTTTCTAGAAACTTACAGAAAAAACACACCAAAATGGTCAATACCTGTGACTTACTCCACAGTGCCAGATGCAGAAGAATGAGTCTGTGGAACTGCACCACCAACTGGTTTTAGAAAAGTACCACACAAAGGGCTGGATTGTGTCTCTGCTCTACCACATTTAAACTTTAGAAAGTATGGATACTTACATATAAAGATATTTCATTTATTATGGACAATATGGGTAACAGCTGATGCTAGAAAATCATACCTTCTTAAAAATCCAGTCAGGACTGAGATTCTGGAGCTGGCTGATGCTGCATGTGTTGCCTGGAAAGGCTGGCAGTGGCTAAGGGCAGGAGTACCAAAGCAGGGGCTCATCTGTGGCAGCTGCCATGTTCCCAAGACTGTATTCAAACACACACCAAGCACCCCTTTGCTTAGCCCACAGCCCTTTACTTGCACTTCTGGCAAATAAACCCTGCCCAGTTTTTCCAGATGGCATGGACTATAAATGCAGGGTATGTTGGCTTCCTACATGAGAGCAATATGGTTAGCCAGTGTGAATCTGCACATTAGTTTCAAAAAATTCTTTGAAAGATGGTATCATTTCTTATAAACATTTACTCTTTCTGTTTAGGACATATTCCAAAACTCAAAGAATTTTAGCACTGTAGCTAGGGGTACACTGCTTCACAAACCATATCCACTTACAATTGCAGATTTATCTCATTTAAAAGTAAAATGTTCCTTTTCCCCATCACATTCAGCCAGAGCTTATGTCTCCATCTTCTTTTGACCAAATATCTAGAGTAACTAGAGTTTTTAAGAAATACTAACAATTATTTTCACTATCACACTGAGTTCTGAAATAACTTCTTTAAAGACAAAATATTAATGAAATATTCCTGAGCCTACATCTTCCATCAGCCTATATTAAACAAGTCAATTAAAATAAATATGTAATACTGAAATAAGTCACAGTGAATTCATAATGAATGGCATGACAAGAGTCCAATAAAACTTTATCACTTAAGCCACCAAGTAAAGATAATGATGGACTAATCACACCTCTAAATACTCTGGTCTCAGGCCTGACAGCTTGCAGGTGCTAGTGTTACGGCTTGGACCTATCCACAAGAAGATGACTGCCCTCCACCTCTTCTTTGAATTGTAATAATAAAAATGTGATATTTGACTATTTTAAGACTTAAAAGTGGAAAAATAATGGATAGAAGTAAGAATATTTGCCATCATCTTATATTTATAAAGTCAATGCTACATTTCACTATAGTTACTTGACAAATATTTTATGACTGCTATGCAGCAAAAATATTTAAAAGAAAGAAATAAAAATTTTCATTTGTAGAACTCCTGTAGAATTTTTCTTTGCATTTCAGCTGGAATAGTAATACAGTTCTGATTACTGTCCTGGAAGAGAAGGTAACAGGTCCCACTAAGGATATGGGACAAAATAGCAAAAACAAGAAAACTAGGATCTTCAAAAGTTAGGAACTGACAGCTTTGAGGCTAGAGAGTCTTGAAAGAACTGAAAATAGTTCTGCAGTGGCGGAGAGAAAAAGTCAAGCATGGTATTTCATAGCTAGGGCTGGGATTCAAAGCGGGAAAGGGGGGGAGGATATTTATATACATGCATGCTTATTTTTTTATGTACATACACACAGCATGAAGTTTCACCTAACTTAAGCGTGGTTATAAAATTCCTTGTAGCTACCTCAAACCTCTGCAGAGCACAGCATATTATGTAGAAAGACATCCTGGATCTAAACAGAATCAAGACTTTGAAAACGTAACAAGGCAAAGGCAGCAGTATTGACACTGCTAGAAAATGGAAAGAAGTCACTGCCAGCAGTACAGCCATCAAAAGGATTGCAGTGTTCACTTAGATTCTCTTTAAGATTCTAAGATACATTCCATATTAGTAGCTTCTAATATACATTCCATATCAGTAGCTGTATTAAAATTTTTCTCTTCAAAAACATCTGATAGGATTCTGTCAACTAGACCTTTTACACTATAATGGTTCTTATACCCTAGGGTATGATAAAATAAACTGATTTTAATACCAGGCACATGAAAATAACTTTTACATTTTATTAAAACAATTTACTTGTTCCAATAATAAAATACTGCTTTTCTCTGTAGAAACTGTAATGCTTCACACAAAGAAGCTACATATCTATATTTAATTTTCATCAGCACATGAAGTACAGCCCTCTCAGAACACACTACAAAAATGGTAACCATATGGTCTTTGGTAGCACCTGAGGTAGCTACTCCTGTGACTCTTTACCAGTGTCCTAGAAAAGACTAACATTGCAGTTTCCAACTCCCAATTGAAGCTGTTTGCTGTTGTATTTTTTCCTTCCCATCCCAGACCCCCTACCTGTGCCCGCTCCTTTTTTGATGACATCTCTTCTCAGCAAGGTCTTCTAGTGTGTTCACCTCTTAGAGCAGTGCCTACTGATTTCTCCAGGCCATCAATCACCAGCATCTGAGACTACCAACAGGAAGCTCATCCTACCAACCTCTCTAGGCTCCAGTGCTAGAACCCTGTTTTAAGAAAAAACATGCTATTACTTATTGGTATACCAGCAGGCCCATCATCAGCCTTTCTCTAGGTAGCTATTCTGCAGCCTGCTCTGATAGGAAACATTTATTAAATCCACACCAAAACAACCCCTCCACCACCAGTTTATCTACACCTCCTGTCTACTGCATCTGGCAGGAATAATGAGGCACAGTTGGGTTTACAGCTCAAATAAAGGTAGATTAAGTTCCCACTCTATCCAGGGGTCCGGATGTTTGCTTTACATGGCTTTTTCTTCTGCTTCTCATACTTAACTCTTGCATTGTTTTAAAAAAATATGTAAAGTTCCCTGATACTCTATCTGGCAGCCTGAGAAAGAAGTTTATCACAGGCCCACACATGCTGAAAGCACTCTTCTGCTTTTGAATTCATGCTGTCTTAAATGTTGCTGCTTCTGTTTTAGAGTGGAAGGAGGGTTCTTTTCACAGCTGCACCCGTTTGTGTAATAGACATACTTCCTTCCACACACTTCACTTTTCCTTGAATAAACAAATACTAAGTGTTTCAACTTCACAAAAATCTTGGTGAGAGCTTTAAATGACTGAATCAAATACACATTAGCAAAAACATTTTAAATGCTAAAATGTACTAAGATGAGGCTGTCTAACAGAAGGTGAACAGTGGGAGTTTTTGGAGTAACAAAAACAGAGGGAGATCACCCCTTGTACCTGTGAAAACAAAAGAAAATGCAAAATGGAATTAATTTAACACTCTTTCTTCAAATAGTATCTTCAATAATACACTGAAATGTGCTTAAATCTTGGAAAGACGTATATTGTGAGTTAACTGAAGTTCACGCAAGTGTCACAAAGGCATCTTTTAAGACATAATAGACAAATCAAAAATAAATACTGCATGTTTATCAGTCATTGCACAATACATTCTGGATGTTCAAGATACCTTCTAGTAGTTAGCAGGTACAGTCACATCCCAGCACATAGTGCCTTTGCACTGTCACACAGCATGAGCTCAGTAAAGTATCAGGATTCACCAGAGAGTGCACAGCCTCCAGTGAGCAAACTCAAACTCACATCTGACTCGTTGGCTGACCTCGGGGAACTGTCTTTCTGCCCCTGCTCCCTCTCCCCATGAATGACTGGGAATAATGGCAAAATAAATGCTGCTAAATGGCCCTTTATTTTTTTCTAGAAACTATAGCATTGACATTCTCCCTATCACCATCTCGTCTTTTAACAGCTGCATTGCAGGAAATCCAAGCCCTGACAGAAGACATATGTGTATATATAACTGTTACTTACATGTTCAATTAAATGTTGGTTATATAAAACTTTGGCCTGTAATCAGTTTAGAGGGATATAAATTTAAAAAATGAGATGTCACTCTATTCTTTCTGAAGTGTTCAGAGTTGTGGATATGTAACATAATGTTGAAGCATAACTGAAAGTGTCTTTAAAGTCAATATAATGAGAAAGAATTGCATACGTCAAAAAAAGGCTGGATATTACAAGAGAGTGAAATAAGAGTTAATATATTCTCCTGCCCAGGAATAAGGGTGTATCTATGAAAAGCAAAGGAAAAACATATCTGAAAGCAAAATTCTTTCTTTCACCTGTCTGTAGAGTTTGGATTAAATGATTTTGAGTTGTTAGCCAAATACGAAGGCAGTACTACACATGACTGCAGCAGAAATATGGCAAAAGAAATGTAAAAATTCCTAAAAGGAATACCAAACCACCTTCAACATTCTCAGGATCTGACTCAAAGCAATAGTTTTATATATATATATCTGTGCTCTCTCTATATATATATATCTATTGTGTATATATAAAGCTATTAAATCTATGAATGAATGAACACAACTTTGGACATTGAATGGATTATGACAAAAATTCAAGAAATACCATGTTTAAATACAATATGCTACATGAAATGGTAACAGATAAAAAACCCAGAAGCACAATAATTCAAAGGCCATTCTACAATAAATGAAATCCAGTTCCACTAAAAGAGACTACTCGCCTCTTAATTTATATATAACAAATTGGATATATCAAGTTAGACGTTAATATATTTAGAAAGCAACTTCATACTATCATAGGAAACTGATATCTGATTTTATTTATTGTTCTTCCATTACACTAACATATGTTGATAGATACAAAAAATATCTGCACTTTTAGGGGTCTCTAATTTTGAATTATTTACTTAACATCTAGCTTTGCTATCTATTCCTGCTGTGAACATACACTTAGTGGTTCTCATAGCAACCAATTTGTATTTAATAATGTAGCAGAATGACTAATTAGACATACATTGAAGCTATATTTCATACATGCAGTAGCACATAATAATAATAATAGTTGCTGATTAAATTAGTCATTTTGGTACAGAAAAGACTTGAATACAGAATCTCATACATCAGAGAAAGAAAGACATTATTTCATCCAGTACATCTACCTAGTAATGCATAATTTGTCTCAGGATATATTTTGAAATTTTTGTCTAGCTCAATTTTAAATGTCTCCAATAATGATACTTTCATTGCTTTTCTCCAAAGCTTAGCAAATCTTTTCAAGAGCAAGTTTAAAGCTTTTTTCTAGTGACTATTAACTGAACTAACCTAAGAAATTATCTGTGTTCTTTAGGTATTAATAGATAGCAACAATCTCATCAAATCAATACCAGGTTTTGTCCTATTTTTTATATATAAAAAATAATAGTTAAAATAAAATATATAAATGACACACAGGGTTTTTTTTTCTCCAAATTACTGGCAAGGATGTTGAACTTGCAATTAGATGAGCATCTGTCTTACAAATAAGCTCTACTCTTTTAGCCAGACTCTCCACAAAGATAGCATCATTCAAAGACCTTAACTCGTGATGAAAAAAAAAGATTTTACAATAAACACCACAGTTTGGGTAGTATTATTTTAAAGGAAATTAAAAGCAGCATTAAATGAGGGAGCTGTGATGAAAAGGGAGAGATCAGAACCATTCCTCCAGGTAACAGACAAAAACTTACTAGTCAAAAACTCTCATTAGAACAGACATATAATTTAAACCTGAAAACTAACTTTGCCAAATGGTGTTCTCCTAGTCAGATTCTCTTGTGTAGAGTGCAAGAGATATCTTTGTTAAAAAGATCTAAACCCCTGAAAGTACATAAGTAGTTGAAATTACAAAGATGTGTAACGCATTAAAACATGCAAGCTTCATAACCCCTGCTTAACACTTTAAATGCCAAAATTCTTGGGAATACAAGATTTGATGAAACGTTTTGGATTCTGCTGGCAGGTTTCCTTCCCCTTTCAGTCCTTATCTCCTCTTAAATCCCAAAAATGTCCGTTTTCTCTGGACAACTGGCTTGGGAACTTCATTAATATACTGTCTTGGCACAAAGTCAGGAAAGCACAATGAAAACACAGCCCCTGACTATCTTCATGTGAAGAGATTCAGACTCAACTCTTCCTCCTCTTACAAAATACACCCCCATACACAGTGATAGAGGCTCGTGTGGGACAAAGGATGCTTGAGATCTCTCCATGAAGGCACGGTGCTTTACAAGGAGTGCAAGATTTGCTGGACTAGAAAAATAGCTTAGTAGAAGTCACAGGGGTCTCTTCACAGGGGTCCCTTCACAGGGGTCCAGACACTCAGGAGAGAGAAACCTATTTCAGTGATAATGCCAAACACTGCTTAACGTAAGGTGCATAGAGCTGCCCTGGGAGCAAGGGTTAGAGTCAACCACTCTTCTCTGCCCTGTGACTTTCCATAAAAGTCTTTAACAGATTCATAGCCCTTAGAGCTTTTAAATGGCCCTTCTTTAACATGAAAACCACATTTACCCCCTGTACAGAAATGTGTGACTACGACACTTTTCTGGAGATAAGAAATGATTTTTAACCTTTCAGATGAAGCTTTGAAACTGAATGCCTGAATGGCTGCTGTAATTGCTGCGCCATTGGATAAAAAAATGCAATATAGGTGCTTGTGACCATAAATTGAGAGTATGTGGAATATATTTTAGATATAAATAAAGAATGGCAAAGCAGAATGCACGACGACAATGGCAGCATTTTTCTGAAAAGTGAACTAGTGAAAATGGGGGGGTGTGTGATTGAGGGTGGTAGGAAAATTAGATTATGTAACAATAGCTGTGACTTTTATTTTTTTTAGGAGTGTCAATAAATTTTAATGATCTTTTTTGCCAATTGATTTTATTGTACTTAATTTCTGGAGTAAAAGAATCTCAAAACAAACAAACAAAAAAAGCCCAAAACCTGCCAATATAAAGATCTAGACATAAAGATTACTGCAATAAATACATACATTTTCCTTATTAAATGTCAAAGGAAATAGTACAGGCACAGCAGGTCATCCTGCTTCCAAAATCCAGTGAGGGGTGACTCTAATTGTGATCCTATCCAGGAAAGAAAGTCTTGATCTCCTTTTGAGCTTATATCCCCATCTCAGATAAAGGCCATGTAAGTCTCATCAGAGAGATACGCTTGTACTTCACGTTTCAAAATACATATCATAGGTGGCTCACCCAAAATTATAAACTTCTATGAATCCCATCTTAAGGGCCTGGCTTACCCCATAAACTGCACAGTTTAGACATTTAGCTCAGGCCTGTGGGTGCCACACTGAGAAACAGCTGAAACTAAAGCACCAGCAAACATCACATGCACCGTTTCTCTGTTCCTTAATTCCAAGGTCTTTACTACAACTAATGCTGAAATTTCACCCTATGTAATGGCCAAATGACAAGGAGACAGTCTCTCTCTTACTGTCCTACAGTAATTAGTAATTACATTCTCATTGCCAGGAATCCTGCCCTCAGATACGATTAATTAAAACAGTTGTGGAGAGGAGTTAATGAAAATACAGGGACTCACAACCAGGTGTGGTGCAAATAGATAAAAGGCAGGGCAGAAGAAAACATAAAAATTGCACAACCCAGGTTCAGATTGCAAAGATGAAAATTACAAAAAAAAAAAAAATCACCTTCCCCCCCAGCAAAAACTTTCTGCTTGTAATTGAGAAAATCTAAACTGAAAGACAATAAATCTGAAACAAAATCAATATAACCTTATAGTGTGATTTATAATGAGACACTTTTCAAAGGACACTGGCACTTTAAAAGCCAGGCAGTTCTCTCTGATTGAAGGTTTTCACCATGAAAATGTCTAGCTAAGAAATGGCAGATTTACAGGGTAGGCAGCAATTGCTCATTAGGTGAAAGCAACACTTAATCCAAGATTACTTACTCAGATTTTTATATAGCCCATTTGAAGCAAGTTTTTGGGGCTTCCTATCAAGGGTATTCTTGTGCACAGAACAGAAACAGCAATCTTACGTTAAGCAAATGCTTCTTGTAGTAGCTGTCTAAACAGTTTCTTGAACACAAATTTTATTTTTGCGGTAAAAATATTAAAAACAGTGTATTGCATTTCATTATTTACTTATTATACAAATAAAAAGAAAAAAACCCCATGTATTTAAGTGGGCAAATTCTTGCAAAAACCAACATTTTAGTAAATAATTCAGAGGGTTAAAATTCTGTTACATTTTTACTTTAGATGGTTTATTTTCTGCAAAGGATAAAAATATCTAAAATATCTGTAATAATTAACAGGTGGCTCTTTATAGCAAAGACACTAAAACAGAAGTAGCAACAGCTGTGAAGGAGGATATCAAAATCAAGAATATTAAGATGAAGCATCATTTGTTTTTATAAATAGATGTTTGTTTTGTGATAATGGATGCAATTAATACCAGCATATGCTAGAGTGTTCATGGAATCAGTAATTAATGTAGCATTAATTTCAATGGGTTTTTAAATGCATTTGCAACGCTACACATATTCAGATCTCCCATCAAACACAAACCAATTTGCTTAATAAATCAACAGCCTCGAATGTATTTTTCTATAACATGAATGTTACAGGTATGTCAGTTAAGGCTTGATTTTAATAGTAATACCACAAGGAAGTGCTTTGTGCTCCTAATTGAATAGTTCAGGCATTTAAAATATTGATCATAGGGAGTGAGTGGTAATTACTTAAGCTAAGAACAGCTGTGAACAGACATCATTAATGTTCATCTACCATAATTTATGCTTGTAGCAATATGGGTCTTTTCAGCAAAATTTAAATTAAAGAAAGCTAGATTTCAATCTGAAAGTGAAGATCGTTGCATGGAAAATTATACCATACTGAGCTATAAATGGTATAACCCCACCACAATTATTGGAGCCTCTAAAATTTAACTCTAGAGCTCTCAGGTAGTAGAGTGAGTATAATTAAACCTGTAGCCATCTAACAATAATTAAGACTTTTTCCTTCTGTTATGCACCTATTAAATGGTCTCAGTGGTCTTTCCAAACATTAATGAATAAACTGAAACACACTGTGAGGTACAGCAGGTTAGTAAGGGTTTGTTCCCATCATATGGATGAGAAAACTCAGGCATAAATGCAGTGCAGGGTGGTCTGAAAATTAATAAATTGATAAGTGGCTACAAGTGGCTACAAAGCAGTATAATATCTAATGCCTTGACATTTACTGGGTGTGCAAAACACATGTAATCCACACCAGCTTTATATTCTGTAGAAGTCAAAATCAGATCCTACTATAAACAAAGGTATTTCTCTGGAGAGCTATTTGCACTCTATCTGGACTAATGTCAGTGAATTATATGGTGCATTGGTTCTTTTTTACTTTTGAAGAAAAGACTCCTGTCAGACTTCACCACTCCTGTGCCTGCCACGTATCTTTAATTGCAAAGTAAATAATTTAAAGCAATCCTTACTGCAAAACAGTCAAGCTGAAGACTATGCACTGTGGCCTTAAATATCAGCAGTTAAAACAATAATTTGGAAATCTGTTCCTTAGAGCAAGTCTGTCTGTGTGTTGACGATCTCTTCCCTATAGCCAGTTTCCCCCCTGCCTCCCCAAAGTCACAAATCTCCCTCTTCCTCCATCTTGTTACACGGGGTTGCCTGCTAAGAGCAGTGATAAGACTCCTGCCTGCAAACTCAAGTTAAAAATAGCTGAAACATGCCCTGAAGAATCAGAAGAAATCCCCACTCTTGAATCCAGCCCCAAAATGATTAAACAGGGCGGACTGCTTAGACTGCCTAAAGACACCCGTGTGTTTGATAAGTGGTTTTAATTAGATTCTGAAACTCTGTCAAAAAGAAAGTGCCTGTTCACACTTGGCACCTTGACAAGGGTCACATCTGGGACATACAGCGCATGGGCAAAGCCAGCCACAGTGAAATTATGTCTGCAGCAGACATCCTGAGCTCACATTTTCCCTATAGTGAAACCAGGCTAGTGTTTAAGCAGAGAATGTTTAACGTCTTCTACAGCCAGGGACTATGATATATCCTTAATCTGACAGTACAGGTACAGTCCAGTTCTTCAGAACTGCCCATGCACACAGGCATCAACTCATGAAGTTTTGACCATTGTGAGAATTAGAATAGGAAAAAAGAAGCTTGAGTTGCTCTGTGGTCGGTCTGATAGGGTTGAGGTAGTTCATGAATCCCAAATTATTTCATTTTAAGAAGAAGGATCTCTTGCCTAAGAGTGCAGCTGGGGAACCATTTTCTGATGTAGAGTTGTAATAACTCACACTAAATGCTTTCTTACTCCCAGGGAGGCAACAGACACAGAGAATGATGCCTTTTTCCCCAGCAAGACATTTTTATCATGGAAAAGATCTTTTCTTAAATTTCTTGAAATGATGAGGTATTCTGATTCAGAAGCTTAAATGACTCAGGAATTTAAACTGGGAGAAAATAAATTCCTGTCTGACACAAACTACACTTTTCCCCTTGTTTTGGGGGTTTTTTCGGTTATGTTTTTTCTTCCTTTCGTGAAGAGGAGAGCAATAATTTATTGCATTTCATGTTATCTTGCAAGAACTGAACAATAGCTAGGCAACTACAGAGCTACTACCAGAAGCTTCTAGCTTTCAGGCAGGCAACAGACATTGTATGAATAGTATCCTAAAAGATCTTTTTTGTCTTCTTGGAAATTTAGCACATTTTAACTTTTAGACACATGGACAGGATTGCATGTGCTTAAGATTCAGAGGCGAAGAATGCAACTCGACATCTAAATTCAGCAATAAACCAGATTGGTTTTGTTAGCACAGAAACAAAGTAAGTTGTTCGTTGCAGTTGGTTAAGGAAAGAATCACATTAAAAATGTGAAAGAATGATTTTCAAACTGCATTCTGTTCTTCAGTTCTTTGTGATTTTGAGTATATATTTTTCCAACATCATACAATATGCAATATTTGAATGAGAACAACATTAGCCGTGGACTTATCTGTATAAATATTTAACATTTCCATGTTCTCCTGGAAACTAAATGCCAGTGAAATCATAAAGTTGCTGGAATGGCTTAAATTACATCATTGTATAAGAGAAAATGTCCATTCTTTTGTGTTTATGGAAAAATATGGCTATTACATATTATCATTACTGTGGTTTCATTTTGAGATGAAGTTCACCTGAACAAATACAAATGTATTAACAGAAACTTCTGAAAGATTTGTCCTCACTTTATTTGCAGGAAGCACCCAGACATTTCAAGGATACTGCTGGAGGTCTTGTGAGAGTGGTTTGAATTGCCTGAGGCAGGCCAGCCCTGGATAAAGGAGCATTCAACAAGATTTGGCATTTCCTTCAGATCTTTGTTTAGGAATGTGAAAGGAAGGGCCTGAGCTCCTGAGAGGGGCACATGTGGAAGCACTGTCCTTGCTGCCTCTGTGCCACCGTGCTTTGCTGCTATTTTGCCACCTTGCTGCCTCTGTGCCACCGTACTTTGCTGTACTCTGTGGCAAATGGCAGGAGAAAGACCATCACCAAGGACTACTGCGCCCACAACTAGGGGGTACCTGGACAACTGGACATTATATCTTTTCAGTGCAAAGTACGTGTATGAGCACAGGTGGGGGAAAAACGGGGAGAGGTCGAAGAATTCCCTCCAGAATATTATCTGAAAATACCATTGCTCACCACCACTGACCAATGCCCAACCTGTCTCACAGCAGCAATTGGCCCCTCCCAGCCAATTCCCTCCACCTTATGTACTGAACCTGACAATCTATGCTACTGAATATCCCTTGGCCAGTGCGGGTCACCTTGCTCCCCGCCAGCTTCTCGTTCACCTCTTCACTGAGACCCTGAAAAGTCCTTGGCTTAAGGTAAGCTCTACTTAGCCACAACCAGAACACCAGTATGCTGTCAACATTATTCTCATACTGGATCCAAAACACAGCTCTGTACCAGCTGCTAAGGAGAAAATGAACTCTATCCCAGCTGAAACCAGGGCAGACATACATTTGGAAGCTGTCAAACCCTGAGGTGCAAGCACGCATCTATCCTTGTGCAACAGCAAAGCACTCGTGGCTGTGAGTCACCTCAGAACTGTAGTCTTACCAGTTCATTAATAGCATCAAATAGGAGAAATCACCATTGAAAACTGTAAGACATGGACAAATGTGTAGATAAATAGACGTGGTCAGCCTGGAGAGGTCCCCAGTTACCAGTGCAGGGAGTCAGGGTGTTGCCTTGCTTTTTGCAGTTTTCCAATGTTTTTAATTCCGTAACTAGAATTCCCACAGTCTGTTCTATAAACAAAAACTATGTTATGCTTAACAGCGAAGATGTTTTGCATTCCTTCTCTGCAGGTGGAGATACTTGACGGATGTCTCCTCAGACCTATGTATTAGAAGAGTGGTAATTTCACTATCCAATCAGTAAAGTTTTCTAAAAGTCTGTAAAATAAACGAGAACACCCAGCCAGGCTCTCCTTTCCGGCTGTTCTAGCTGTTGGTAAGTTTCTCGCTCTCTGAGCAAGTGTCTGTGTTCCTTTCGTGTTCGCGCGCGACATCAGGGAGCTGTTGACTTGAGTCATGGAAAGTCTTTTTCAGAGAGAATCCAGAGTGGAAGGCCTCTCTTCTCTGTTCTAAAGATAATAAAGATATACAGAAAGTGTGTGGAGGTAATTATTCATAAGGGGTTTCTTCCACAGTTTAAGCATAAAGACAAGCTACAATGGGGAGTTAGCTTTTGGTGCCTGTATCTCAGCATCTGCCACTAGCATGTCCCAAAAATGAGTATTTAAGAACCAAACCACCACAGGCTATTCAAATTGCACACACTGATGTGCTTCATACATGGCTCTCAACTTTATACATACTGAGAATTTCATTCAATATCTCCTCTAGCATGTGAGGTGAACCATGAATTGTACTTCCCTGTGAGCAAAGCTTTCTTCACACACATCTAGCTGTCAGTCATCCTTCTTTAAATGAAAACCAGCTTTCTGTTGGATAAAAATGACTGCAGATAGAACTGCACACATTAAGAATTTAATCTAGTAGGCCTAGACCCCAATCCATGCAGATGTAATTGAAAGATTAGGGTCATAAAACATGACCACAGTACCTTCCAGAGTCTCGTTTTTTTTATGGAGATGATTCAATGGCTTCTTTGGTAATTATAGTTTCCTTGACTCAAACCTGCCTCTTGCTGAAAGCTATAAGTAGTTGAAAGTCTTTATTAAATACTTAAAACAAAAATAAATCAAGAGCTACTACCTACTACTGTAACCTATTTATTGCAAATAGACATTTCAAGATTAGAGTTAGCCTTTTGCTAATAATCTTATAGAAAAGTAATTTCTATTCAACAATATGAGAACAATAGATTTTTTTTTTCATTGTGGTGGCATTTCAATTTAACACATTTGAATCCGTCAAAATGTTTCTCCTTTTTGGCCTTAAAATTCTTGATTCTTTCATGCTCTGATAATATTTTAAAACAATTGAGGTATCATTTATCTCCAAATAGCCCAAGAATCGGATAGCCAAATATCATGTTGAGGATAAATAATGTTTGTTACTGGTCTTTATTGTCACCTATTTACCAGTTTTAACAGGAATTAATTTTTCTGACTAATAAGTGTTTTGATTTATGTCTTTGCTTTTACACAGATACTAACTTCCAGGTGGAGTAAGTGCTTTATTCGTTTTTTTTACTCTTAATGCTTTCAAATGTGAGGACAATTACTGGTCATTCAGCTCACCCACAACATGATAAAAAACACACGATAAAGAACACAACGCGATAAAAACCCCACAATAAAGTCACATCAGCAGCTGCAGCACCTCTTCAGTTATTGTCACTGATGAGAATCAAACTAGGCTTTCCAGTACTCACTCTTTCAAAAGCACATGTTCTATTTCAGCAATACTAATACCTAATACTTTTCCTCAGCAAAGAGCTGGTATTTTATCATGAATAAATGATAAAATACCTCTTAAGATTCTTTTGCTTCACATTACCACTTGCAGCAGTCCTTCTCCACGGCAAAAGAAGATGTGACACTTTCATACCAAGCAGGTGACCCAGCTCTGGCATAGGTCACCTAGAGATGTTGTTGAGTCTACCTCCTTGGGGATATTTAAAAGCCACCTTGGCATTGTCTCTGGCAACAGAGTCTAGGTGGCCCTGCTAGTGCAGGAGCAACTTGTACCAAATGACATCCAGAGGTCCCTCCCAACCTCAGGAACTCTGTGATTAGCAATCTTTTCCATTATTTTTTTCTAAATTTTTTTCAACAGATGAAAGTACAGTTCTTCATGTGGGCTGCACAGCAGTCAGGAAGGTGTGCATTGTGAGTGTGGCTCAAGGAAAACCTCCAAGATCAGCCTAAGCCAAAGCTTTCCATGGCTGAAGCCATAGCACTGAATTGAGCCACAAAGACGTTTAGGCAAATTAGGCAAACTAATTATTTTACAGCCTAACCTCTTAAAGGTTTGCCTCCCCAGGAGCTTATCTAGATAGTTAATCTAAAGGCAACAGAAAACCTCCATTTGATTTCAGGACGCTTTGCCGCAGCTTTCTGGTTGACCCAGCTGCACAGCCTTCAGAAAAGCTGGGTGAGACATTACTGGAAACGTGAATTACGCAGCTCTAATAGCTTTTGAAAAAACTAATCACCTGTGTACAGGACCTGCATGTCCAACATCCACCATTTTGGTTATGGTAGGGGTATGACAGATGAGAGGTGAAGGCAAAAGGTGTTTCTTATACGTCTTCCTCTATACAAGTGGCTAATCTTCCTCCATTTCAAAGGGAATATTTGTCTTTTGCTCTGTTCTGTTTTGTTTGTTATCTCTGAAACACCCACACTAACTCTCTTCTCTTTCACAGATCATTATTGTGCACAGGCAATTGCTTGCTTTGACTTTCTGATTTGACAGCTGCTTATTAGACATTTTGGAGTTTGCCATAAGCTGCTACCACTGATGCTGTGTTGGTTTTTTCTCACTTTAAGCCTCCATGTTTCCCAGTTTTTCAGCCATTGCTACACATTATTTATACTGAACTATCAACAGGCAATAATATTCATAAATGATTGACTTTTCCTTCCTCTCTTCTCTTCCAGGCTTCACAACCAAAGCACGGAGCAAGGAAGTAAAACTCAGGTGAAGCAACAACTAATTTAATATACTTTCTGATTTTCAAAAGAACATCTTTACCTCTGCCTTTCTCCCACAAATACTGTCCAAACTCCGTTGCCCAAGGGTCCATTTCTTGGCCTGAAAGCAGTGTCAAACAAAAACCATGATGACCAGCAACCTATTTTTTTTGTTAAATAACACAAAGGGAAAGTAAAGGAAAACCACTATTCAAAGGCACAGTGTCTTGACTAACCTAGAGAAGTAACAGAGATGCTGAGTGAAAGCTTCTGGTTCAAACAGGTTATTTTATCAAAAATTATCATAACCATCCACATGTTTTGCTCATTTTTCTTGAGTATTGTCAAATAGCTGAAACGGAGAAAACAAAAGTTAAGACAACAAAATATTAGCCTAGATTGTTGAGTATTTTTTATGTTTCAGTTTGAACTATACTTTTAACATTTCTTTCAACTCAATAATAAAGAAAAACCACAAGGAAATCTATACCAGAAAAAAAAGTGCTGAAATCCAAACGACAGCTCTCACTGGGGGGTGAAGATAACACTTCATTCAACATAAAATAATACTTTTTGGGTCTTCTAAATTATTCAATAAAGAGAGCTGTTAAATTGCCCTTGGCTGTTAACTAAAGTGCCAGCAAACAAAAATTTCTCGTGATTAAGCATGAGGTAACTTTCAAAAAAAAATCACATTGTGTAATGAGCTGGTTATATAAAAGATGAAGAGTAATTAGTTGTTCAGCTTACTTGTCAGGTTTTTTCTTATCATCAACTGTCCAAGATGAATCTCTGAAGGAAGTACAGTGTATCTAAGATAGCGTATTTTTCCCATTATTTTAAACACAAATTTCGTTAAAATATTTCCTCTCTTCATAGGTTTAACAGCGCAAAAAGTGCAGACTAAAAACTGTGCAGTTGTTGCATCTATATTTAAGGAGAGATATTTGGTTTTAATTGAATAAATAAACTCAAGAATAAATGATTGTTTTGGAGATATGAACAAAAGACATTTTACACTAGCGCCAGCTTTATAAAAAATCACACTAAAAAAAGTGGTTTGTGCAATATCCATGTTTCTGATTCAGGAGTTTCTTGCTGTCTTGTGTAATGCCTAGTGCTCTTAGAACTTTTTCATTCATTCTAACTGCAGCTGTTCACACAGTCTATACGGAATTACAGTATCTGTTTAAGCAGTCTGGACTGACATTTTTCTCCTTTGTCAGTCTGTTTCAACCGTGCTTCCTAAACAGTTCAGAGACCCTGAGTAGATTTTTGCATTCACTGCTGCCTATTATTCTTAAAGAAGAAAGCAAACCACAGATCCAGATCCAAAATCACCGTGAGTTTGTGATTCTGCTGGTAGCAAAACACTCAGCTCTGACAGCAACCAAAGAGATCACTGATGGCAAAAGAAAGTGCCGCTGGTGTACTTCCACCATCATATTTAATGAATGCAGTTCTGAAGCCAGAACTCATTTCACTGAGCTAGGCAATACCACCATCAGCTTTGGAAAAATTCCATTGATTTTCTTCCTGGGTGCATCTTTTGGCATCCAAATACTTTCATAACTCTGTTCTTTGTGCCCAAAAGAAACCCAACCCTATTTGATAGGTTTTTGCCTGGCTGAAGTGAAATAGCATATTAAGACAATCTCCATAGTAATGCTGCATGAGATTTATTTCTCCAAAGATTTTATTTTTGTGAGATGCAAAGCTTAGCTAGTTACTGAATAGTGCACAGTGAAACAATTCTCTAACAGCTTCGTTTCTGTGGAAGATCATACTTTTTATTTTACCTATTTTTATCTTCAAAAAAAAAAATCAAAGACTGTTTTTGTCAATATCATTGCAGTAAGTAAACTCCAATCTTTTAAAAATTCTTATATCTCACAAAATGTTGTTTGTTTACTGATACAAACTAGAGAAATTATTCAATGCAAGCAAATGACTGTCTGTTTTATTTAAGAGTTACAAGAGATAAAGTATTGTCAAAGTATCTGACAGCTGTATTAATAATTCATGCTTCTTTTGCCTTTTGAAAACACAATCTCTGCAACACTATGAATCATTCTTTTGTTTCTTACCATGATACTAGATAAGTTAAATTCAAACACTCTATGGTGCTAGGTAGCAAAACGCAGTTGTTCAAAATCAAAGGCATTTTGACCCTTTTTTTCACAACAGGCCTAATGAGGGAGTGAATTTCTATCACTATGAAGTAATAAAATATAGTCACTTTTAGTAATAACAGCAACTCAGAGACATCAGGTATGAAATCACACACAAGAGCCTGGTGCGACACTGACCTGGAAGGCTTCTTTCAGTCCTGTATTTCTATAAGAAGAAATCTTGGCATCACCAGGCTGTGAAGTCCTTGAATATCAAATCAGGTTCCATATTTTCAGCAGTGTGTTATACCAACATGTAGTCTTCAACACAAAGTCCAGACTTTTAAGATTTGCGTTTACCCTTGAGTGGCTTGCATGGTTCACTCAGACAGATGCTGCAAATTACCAGTTTCTGTAAGCTATTAATATACTGTACCATTGCCTGTGTCAGACACCACCCTGTAGGTGAATGAAATACAACTGCCACACATGTGACAAAAAACTAATGATCAGAGCCATGCTTTACAAGTATTCTAACAATTTTTTCAGTATTCAGTCAAACTTCCTCAATTTGTGAAAATAGTCAACAATTTTGCAGAGTTCTCCATCAATACAGTAGTAAAATAGAGATGTTGAACAAAATTCCAACCACATTATTGAAAAAAATTCATAAGATTATACTACCCAAACAAATAATTCTACTGAAATATACCCTGGAAAAGCAAAACTTGCCTCTGAAACAGTAATAGTCTCCATCCTGTGGAGTAATTCTAAACAGCTTTTAGACTTACTTAAGTAAAGGCACTATTTCAGGGAAATGGTTGTCTATTTTTAGTAAATGCAGATGATCCACTCTGTCATAAAATTTCTTATTCCATCTCACCAAAAAAAAATTATATTTAGATTATATTCTTAGTGTAAAGCTGAAATCCTTGCTTCAATCCTGGTTTTATTCCTCTGGAGAAAAGTGCCATTTTCTTTGATTTTCTTTTCTGTTTCAGGAAAAATCATACTAATTCAAAATAGAGCAAAGTCATTAAGCAACTGCACACATTAAAAGGGTTCTGTGCAGTATTCAGGTAAATATCAGAAGATTTTTTTTCAGTATTGTGTTACAGAAAAGGTGGTTCTTCAGATGAGCTGTGAACCTGGAGAAAATGACTGAATCTTAGTTTCTTTATATGTTTGTTTTACCAAGTGGTAATCTTTCTCTAATTCTGTTTCCCTCAGGTTATGAGGTATGAAGAAAAAAAATTATGAGATAACTCGATTCTGAAATGTTTGGGGTTTTTTTTTGTTTTCTTTTGCTTGGGGGAGGGGCGGGGGGGTGTTTGTTTTTGCAGGGGTTTGGGGTTTTTTGTGGGAACAGAATGCTTAAGTAGTTTTCTTGGTTAGCAATACTTATGCCAATGACCCCTTGATAAGTTTATTTTAACAGGCTGAGCAAAGGTTCATTTTCTACTGGTTTGCACTTGACTTTCCCTTTTAAGTCATTATCTCCTTTTAGAGGGACAGGTTTATGTCTCTGTATAAAAAGCAATATTAAACTCTGCATTCTCACTCTTTCCAGACCTGCATACTATTGCAAAGACTTAATGGGATTCTTATGCAAAAGAGAAAACTTCCTGGGCAGTGTAAAAGTGGTGCACAAAATCATGCAATTATTTTCAGAAAGCTGTTGTTATTTTTTCAGGCAATAATTTTCAGGAAATTTTTAAACTGAAAGAGAGTAAATACTATAATTCAGCAAGACTACTGTACTTCGTCCGTGTTATGCCCCAAGACCACTCAGCAAGTTTTCAAAAGAGCTAAGGTACTTTGGTTCACTTTGGCAGTGTACAGAAGTCAAAATTCTCAGGAGATTGAATAACAAACTTTTACTCGCAAACTTTAGAATATTATGGTAGAATAAGGTACTTGGCAAATTCTGAAGCAACATCTAAAATATGTCCTTCACAAATTATTGATTTAGCAAACTCTAACCCAGCCAAATTTAAGTTATCCAGATTTCAAGAAGACAAATTTAGGAGAGGAAGGAGAGAGGGAGAGAGAGAGAAAGGAAGAGGAGAGAGAAAGATAAATAGTTACCACCTTGGATCCACCAAGACCTGAGGTCCAAGGCAGTGGGGCACACCCACACACACATCCCTGCCACTGCTTTTATGTGCTCTGGTCTCCCGGGATCCTTCGCCCAGGTGGGGTTTTCAGTGTGCTGGTGGCTTGATGGCCATTCTGGGGTGGACCAAAGGCCTCAGTGGGTGGGAGGTGTGGAGCAATGCCCCGCCCCACCTACACAGAATTTGCCCTGCTCCTCCTCACACACACTTCAGTTGTTGTTTTGAACCAGTAATCAACTTTCCTGTGTCCTCCAACCTGGAAGCTATACTTAGCTTTCTTATTTTAGAATTTCAGCATAGTGGTTGCTCTATCACAAGAATAAGTTATTTGCTCTTCTCCTTCAGAGTTCATAGTTATTCATTTTCCATCTCTTGATGGAAAGACCCAAATTTGTTACTCCAAACTGGTTTTTGAAAGTTCACTTCTTTTGTGGTGGGTTGACCCCAGTAAGTGTCTAAGCACCACTCGCTTATGCCCCTCCTTACTGAGTGATAGGGAGCCGAATATGAAGAACAAGAGTGAGAAAAACTTGTGGGTCCAGTCAAGGACAGTTTAATAAGTGAAGGAAAGAGGAAAAAAAAAACCCAAGATGCCCTGGAAAAGCAATCACTCAGCACCTCCCACAAACAGTCTGATGCCCAGCTAAGCTCTGAGCAGAGACTACTTGGTTAAAACTACACCGTCAGTTTTTATTGCAGGGCGTGACTTTATGTGGTCTGGAATATCCCTTTGGTCACCTGGGGTCACCTGGCCCAGCTGTGCTCCCTCACAACACCTTGCCCACTGCCTTTCAACTTGTGGGGCACAGAGTGAGGAACAGAGAAGGCGTTGATGCTGTGTAAGCACTGCTCTGTAACAGTCAAAACATTGTGTTGTTATCAGTACTCGTTTTGTCATAAATCTAAAACACAGCCACATATGGTCTCTTACAACGAAAATTAACTCTGTCCCAGCCAGACCCAAATACCTCTTTGCAGCAGGGAAGAAAAGGCAGATAAAGAGTCCCACGTTAACTCAATTTTAGGACTTAAAATTAATAATGTGAAAAAGTTAAGAGCGAGTACTAATTCTGTCTGCGTTATTTTTACTTTCGGGGCCATCAATATAAATTTTCTGGGATAGTTATTGTTTTTACTTGCCCATTACAGAGAAAGGAAAAGATTATTTCTAATAATTTCTAACTCCCACTTTCACTGCTCCCAGAACAACGACTTGGATAATAAGTAATATATTTGCACTATGCAATACTTGCCATTTTATTTCACTTACCAAAGTAGAAAATAATCATATTTTATTGAATTTTCTTTCTCAAAACAGAATTTTTATCTACAATGGATCTTTGCCTGCCTTATTTACCCTGGTTTTAAGTGGCTACACCATGGAATTTCCATCAATGTCTTTCAGAAAAGGAAATGTTTTAGAGAAACTTGGGTAACAAAAATTTTCTGTTAGGATTAATTTAAATTTGAAAGGTAATTCCATGATTCTTTGACTAATTTTATAGTTCTGAATTTCTTTTCTCTGTTTACTCGTAGTCATCCAGCTCCACATGTCACTGACAGCTTTTCTATCTAATTCTGTTTATTCTACTTAAATAAAATAGAAGATGGACTGGCTTCTCACCACCTCAGACAGCTGATCAAGAGGCTTACAGAAGTGCAGTATTACTGGTCTCCAGAGACTAGGTCTTCTTCCACTTTTCCAGGGTTTTCAGCAGTACTGTGTAAAAACTATTACCTATGGACGCTATTTAACCACGTGTAAAATCTATTTTCGTTGCTGATTTCTTCTTCTTTTATCAAGAGGAAGAGATTAAAAGAATGTTATGCATTTTAACTTGGCTGCAGATCTACAGTGTTTAAAGCCAGGCTTCGCCAGCATGAAACCTGTGGTACTTTAAGTCATTCTTTCATAGTCTAAGCTCCTTTGCATAGAACGCCCTGGGGAATAACAATCTCCAACCTTATTTGCTCTGTATCACAAGCTGCCAGATGCCAGTCGTGGATGCTACACTTAGCTCCTGCTATAAAGGTTTACTTTGTGGAGATGCTACTTCAAATGAGCCGTGGCGTATTACATTCTTGAGGAGCAAAGGAACTCTTCCCGGTTCTTTCTGTGATACAACAGCCTGAGTCACAGAAGAAACAGCAGAGGAGTCATTAATGGAGTCAAAGCTGTATTTATAACTTGGAAAACAACTGTCACTTCATGGTTTTGGATGTCACCCAGGAACTGTAAGCTGAACATTAAAAGCTCTAAAGAGCAAAGTGTTGTCACAGGCCTTGGCAAGATGGGCTCAAACAGTGGCATAAGTAAATTGTGATCAATTGATACAACCCAAAGTGTGAAAGACAAAGTTGTTCAACTGGAAATTAGAAGCTCATATGCTATTCTAATTAAAATAGTAGCTTTTTATTTGGCATCTTTAAGAAGAACATTGTGTGCTACTGAAAAATAAACATAAGCTTTAAACTTTAATTTCCTGAACTGGGTATTTACTTTAGTTCTAAATTTAACTTGTAATAGTTGGTACTAAGGAAAATGTTTTACAGTTGCTGTCCTGCTAAGAAATACAAATGTAAATGCAAAACCAATATTTTAGCAATTACCCGGGTGAACAAGTATATATTAGGAAAATTAATTCTTTCAGCAACATTATCCATAACCGAGAATGGGGGTGATAATGCAAAATATTCTTAGGAAGTTCAGTTTTAACAAAAACATTAAATCATTTCACAAACTTTCTATTATGTTTTCTGTTGAAATTAAGTCCCATACATGTGATATTTTTATCCTTCCAATATTTGAAAAGTTTCATAATAATGAAATTATAGAGAACTGTACTACTCAATTTTTTAGCTGCTTGATGCTTTATAGGTCAAGAATTTTCCTGTAGAGGGAAAGTCCAGATCTGAATTGAGACTTCAAAACAAGCTTTCACTGGAACTGTGGCAGTATAAAGGAATAAATCTATTTATATTCAGGTTTTGATTGGTGAATTTGGTTATTAAAAGGTGACATCTCTGATTTTCTACCTCTTAACATTAAAATTCTGAAGTTCCTCAGACTAAATATTCCAAGTAGTTTATCAATACTAACAATGTGCGAGTGCTTACATATTCAGTTCTGTTTTACAACAGTACCTTGGACACTTAGGGAGGCCATTCACATGCAGACACCCATGTCAGGAGGTTGCCTCTTATTCTGTAGTCAATTAAGTGAGACAGGCTTCTGAGCCATCCTGATATTAAGGATCATTTTCCTGTTGTCATAGATCATTTATGACATGATAAAACTTCATGTTATAGCAACATTTCAAGTTTGCTTTGAGCAAGGTTACAGTGGTCTCGTTGAAGAGGCACACACTATGCTGGTGAAGTAACCACTGACCTTGAGATCCCAGAGGAAAAAAAAAGGCAGGCTGGTTTTTTCAGCTAAATGAATGATGTGAATTCTAGAATCCTATCTGGGTCTAGAGAAGAGCTGTTATCTTGATTACATAAAAGCAGATGAAAATTTGCCTTACAGTACTTAGTCTGATTGTACAATCCTATTTGTTAGCACAGTCATTTCAGGAAGCTTTTTACTATTTAGGATCATGATAAATGTTTTAAATACCAATATGCCAGGGGCTGATGCTAAACCATGCACTTATGTGGAAGTTAACAGTGTTAAAAACAATGATTCGGTGACTGATTTCCTAGGACTGAAAAGCCCTAAAGTCTAGCTCCAGCTCACGTGATGATCTTTGTGCCCTTATTGTCTTTGATTGCAATTGCTAATCTATTTGATACAATAATTTTTAATAAGTGTATTGCAAAAGGTTAAGTTTTAAAATGCTATATTTCTAAATATGCACTGGGTGAGGACTATTTCTCTGGAGGTCATCATGGTAATACAGAAAGTTGTACAATTCCACAGATAGCTTCTTCCTCCAATCTTCCTACAAAGTTGTATAAAACAGAGAAAACAATATCACTGGCTTTGGAGGCTGAGGAAGGTATTGGCCAGTGGAATTATTTTGTAGTGTGCAAGATTTATTCTTCTCTTTTGAAATGAGTTTAGTTTTGTTTGTCTTCATCACTGAAACTTAGTACAAGCATTAAATAACAAACTCAAGTACCAAATCCATATTCCCAACTTGCCAAGGCTGAAACATGGGATGACAAAGGTTTTTTTACACAGATCTAATAGAGGAAGGAAAAATTAGAGGAAGGAAAAATAGAGGAAGGAAAAATTATTCTTCTAGGTAACTGTCATGAGCACAAGAGGATTTTACCAAGGATAAATGAATTCTTCTTTCTGAAAGTTGGTGGGTGACTGTATCTGATCCAAATCAAGATTTCTCTTTTTGTTAGATTACAAAGTGTTCTTTGAAAGATTTGTTTTGTTTTGTCTTTTTGGGCTGCTGGAAAAATGCACAGTCACTACTAAAACTCAGTGCTGCGTGGAAAAAACATGCTCTTCAACTGCAATTTTCTGTTATTGATCTACTTTTAGTTTCTATATAATCATTTTTGTCTTTTCTGCAATAAGTATTTCAAGAAAAGAGAGAGGTCTGTCCAATTTATTTCCAGAAAACTGGGTATAATACTGAAAATTTGCATTGTAATTACTTACGAAAAGAATGCAATTCATTTGGTTACTGTAACTCATTTGTCAGATGTAATTGAAATGACCTCAGGTGGCAGGTTAAAATAGCACAGATGATGCAAGTGAAAACCAAAACTTTTCATAAAATGAAATATTCAGTGAATTTTAGTGGACAAGAAAGCACAGAGAAACCGTTTTACTTATCTGTTGCAAATAAGTAAAATACAAGGATACAAATCTTTTCAGCCTCAGGAGCTAAGAACGAGAGGAATTAAATAAAGGTAACTCTGAAATTATCTGGTCAAAGTAGGTCAACTCTGATTAAGCTGAAAAAATTTCTAGAATAAATTAATCCATAGTGCAACTTTGCTGGAATTACATCTGCAATGAATGTGAACCCACTTTTTTACAAAATTCTGTCAAGAATGCTCTGTAGGACTTCTAATACTAAAAGAATTCTTGAAACAAAATAGAGATTCTCTTTCTTGAAAAATTTATCATGGTTCAGCATTGTAAGCCATTACTTATGCCATTAATGCGTATTTTTTAAAGGAATAAATCTATTAAATCACCAGATCTACTTTTGTGAGAGGTATTTCATCGAATCATAGGATCATAAACTGCTTTTGGTTGAAAGGAACCTCTAAAGGTCACCTAGTCCAACCCCCCTGCAATTATCCAGTACATCTTCAACTAGAACAGGTTGCTCAGAGCCCTGAATGTTTCCAGGGATGGGGCATCTACCACATCTCTGGGAAACCTCTGTCAATATTTCACCACCTTTATCGTAAAATATCTCTATCTTCCTTCTATCCAATTTGAATCTACCCTCTTTTATTTTAAAACCATTACCCATTGTCCTATTGCAACAGGCTGTAGTGAGAAGTCTGTCCCCAACTTTCTTATGGGACTCCTCTTGAGTACTGAACAACCACAATAAGGTCTCCCTGGAGCCTTCTCTTGTCCAGGCTGAACAAACCCAGCTCTCAGCCTTTTGTAGGAGAAGTGCTGCAGCCCTTGAATCATCTTCATGGCCCTTATCTGGACTCCAACAGGTTCATGTCTTTCTGGTACTAAGAAGACCCCAGAGCTGGATGCAGCACTGCAGGTGAGGTCCCACCAGAGCAGAGGAGAAGGGCAGAATCCCCTCCCTTGACAAAGTAGTCACTCTTCTTTTGCTGCAGCCCAGGATATGGTTGTGCAAACACACATTTTCATTTCATGTCCAGTGTTTAACCCACCAGTATCTCCAAGTGCTTCTCCACACCTCTTCTCTCAGTCCACTCCTCTCTCAGCATCAATTGACACCTGACGCAGGTACAGGATTTTGCACTTGGCATTGTTGAACCTCACAGGACCAGTTCTTGTCCAGGTCTCTTTGGATGACATCCTGTTCCTCAGACATGTCCACCACACCCCTCAGCTTGGTTTTGTCTGCAAGTTTTCTGGTGGTGCAGTCAGTCTCACTGTCTGTGTCACTGAAGAAGATATTAAACAGTACTGGTCCCAGTACAGACCCCTGAGAGAGACCACCTGTTGTTAGAGATTTTCCTCTGAATACTGAGGTGTTGACCAATACAGTTTGCATGCAACCATGCAATTCCTCATCCACCATCCATCAAATACATATCTCCCCAAGTTTAAGAGAAGGATGTTATGAAGGACCATATCAAAGGTCTCACAGAAGTCCAGACAGCGAGAGCTCTTCCCTTGTCCACTAATCCAGTAGTCACTGGTCATTTTTATGGTCCTAAGGGAATAAACATACACTGTAGCATCTTTGTCATATGGTTCTAAATGAAGCCACCTGGAAAACCAAAACCACAAATCCAACAAGTATAAAGCCTTTGATACCACATTAAAGGAGCATTTCTTATTGTTAGCTCCATGGAAAAGTTATAATGGTCTGGGAATGATTCTCTTTCAGTTCTTTTGAAAATATAATTCTGCATATGACTGTTCTTAATAAAATATTTCCCATGTTACTTAAATATACTGGGGAAAAGAAATCAAGTCAAAAAGTTACCAAATATTCTGCCTAGCTGATATCCACTGTTGCCCTGGTTATGACTAAAAAGCAATTCAGTCTGGCTGGTGAACTTGCTGAAGGGAGAGCATTCCTAGGTAAAATGTTCTAAGTTCAGAGCAATGTGAAGTCAGTCCAGTAAACCTCCAGTGGCCCTTAGGCCAAGTTCCATGGGCACGATCTTCAAATAAACAACAGAACAGTCAAAATGTTCCTTCTCACTCTTTCATATGTGAGCAAAATACAAGTTATCACTGATGAGAGCCAAAACATGCTTGACATTACACCAGAAGCCAAATAACTCTGCTGATAACCAGAGTACCAGAGACTGCATGTCTCCTTCATCTTTGCCAATGTTTCTCTGAGCAGATTGCAGTCCAAACCCTCCTTAGTGGAACTTTGTGCCTGAAATACCCAATATTGAGGTATATGGTTGCTCTCCATAGGCCCATCTGTTAGACTGGTATCATCACACCCACTTAGGAAAGGCCACGCCAGTAGTATCTGGGTTTAAACTGCCAGCCAAGGATAAGTTTTATGGGGACAGGTTTCAGAAGATATCTTTTGTCAAAATTTCTTTGCATTTGGAAAGAATCCCATTACTTGTAAAAGGAGGAAATTATAAGCTGAGATACAATGGATTGCTAAAGACATGCCTCAGAAATGCCATTTTTGTCTTTCTAGGAAAAGGTGTTTTGTGATACTAGAGACAGCATAGTAATGACCTTTGGAGTGATCAGTTGAAACTGTGGTTAGACTCTTAACACATCTTAGAGATTTACAAAATGGCTTGCTGGAATTTTATATGATGTGTTCAGAAAGAATATGTTATCTTGAAAACGAATGAGACACAAAAAGTAAGAAATCTTAGGTATCAATCTGAAACAAAACCCACTTATGTGCAACCTCTGTATTACAAGCTGTTAATAATGTGCCAAAAAAAACATACACATGAAAACAGTAATCCATAAGAAAGAGACTGAGGAAGGAAAGGCGGCCTTGTTGGCAGACAGGAATTTTTTATCTTTCCTCAGAAATTATTTGTTCAGAAGCTGCCTGTCCCCAGCAGCCTTTCATGGCACTCACAGCAGGTGTTTCATCTTAACAACTGTGCTAGCCTTTTTATTTTCTTCTCTTTCTGTACTCACTTTCTGCTTTGTCATCAGTTAAATGTCATTCATTACCGAGAATATTCTCTCAACCGGCACGTTAGTGCCTGTGAAAGAAATGCCAATGCAAATTTGGAGAACGCTCAGGGAGTGTGAAAACTAAAAGGGATTTCTTTTATTAGGTGAATATCTCTCCATCCCTACTGTAAAAATGTCTTCTACTCTTCTGCAAGTCATTCTCATAACTTCATTTTTACCCTTTATTAGAGGATCTAAAGTTTTATGTGTCATTTAAAGCATTTCCCCTAGCAATTAAAATCACTGAGATTTTTCTCACCTTCCCATTGTGGAATGCAAAAAAAAAAGTACCATCCTTCAGAAATATCCTTGCATAGACTCTAGTCTGGAATAGTTCATAGTTCAGGAGCTTCTTCCTCTCTACGGACTGTGGGGCATATTGCTAACATTGGCATTAACCCTAAAACACAGTAATGCTCCTAAAGTCTCCAGGCACTGAAAACAGATAATTTCCTGAATGTAACTCCCTTATTACCATGACATTTATAACAGAATACTGGCAGGGTTTTTACTCTTGCTGATGCATTGAAGTAAAACCACGCTACTTTGTGATCTCCAGTTGACGTAGTACAGCATGAGGCACAGCCTCAGTCTGTGTCTCAGGATCATACTGGCTAGACAGCTGAAGGTGACTCAAGGCAAGGCAAAAAGAATTTGCATTGTTAAATAAATGGCATCCATCCCCATTTTCTGCCTTCTCAGTTAGGCTTGATAATTCACTGACTGGTACTTGACAACGCTTAACCATGAAGTTTGTATGCCAGCAAACACATGAAAAAGCTGTCATTTTGATAGACTACGAAGAAAGGAATAAAGGTATCCTTCCTTTCTTCTTCATGAGGATCCAGATCAGAACTGGAAGAACTCTATGCTGAACTTGAATTAAGCCATTTGCCTTGAATCTTTTCAAGTATCTCTGTAATGAACAGGGAATTAAGTAGCAAATTCCATTTGCATACATAAATGACACAGGTAAGTGATTAAATGTGCAGACATTAACTGATATTTGTGAAGAATGCAGCAGAAAAGCAGAAACTCAAGTTGTGTGAGAAAATATTGGAAAAAACAGAAGTTGTTTCCTATCAATTCTTTCTAGAACATTTACTTACTAAAGGAACAGCTGGCCAGCAGGACAGTAACCTATTTTGAACAAAAAAGTCAGAAATCTAGGCACAATTATGCAACAAAATGCTACTAAAGAAGGAATCATCTTGGCAAGAAAAATACTTCAGTTGGAGTCCTAATGAAGACATAGGAATTTGTTTCATTTAATCATTTAAACAAGAGTCGGGGAAGAAAGCTCATGACATGAGAGCTGTCAGGAATTTTCTGTTCTGCTCAGGCTCATTTCTCACCTTCATTACCCCAGCCTGGACCACAAAAAGCCTTTCTGCTCTCTGTTCTTCTTTGAGAGACCATGAGTACAAGTTTCATTTGCACACTTTCTCAAATGCTATTTGCAATCAGTTAGTCATACTCCAAACAGGAAATGGGTAGTAGGGAAAACATCTATTGGTTTCAAAAATCAGTTTTAAAGCCAAATTTTTCTCTTTTCCTCTTGTCTACCATGATAAACCAGTTCATCTCACTGTGAAGTGATCTACCACAGGAAGTTTGTGTGATTCAGTAAACTGCATGTATTTTTTTACTGACAGAATTTACAATAATTACAGATGAACAATGCAAACAATTACAGTTATGACTTCTTGTGGTTCTTGGGGTGTTCCTCTGCAAGGCCCAGAGTTCAATGGTCCTTGTGGTTTCCTTCCAGCTCATGATATTCTATGACAGATGTTCTGACCAGTAGCTGACTTTGTTAGAATTGGTCGAGTTTGGAATGAAGCTGTTAGAGTGTTCCAAGTCACATAAAGAAACATTATTTTTTAAATACCTTTTGCTAGCTACAGAAGGAAAACTCTGTTTTCTGATCTTAGTTCAGATGATCTAGTCAAACCAAGTCACACAAATTTAATGACTTATGTTATATTTCAAATAGGCTGTTGGGAAGAGCAATATTTTCCAATAACGCAGTTTCCTCATTTGTAAAATAAAGATTACGACAACTAACCTCTTTTATAAACCTGGAAACCTGTGGTTAAAAAGTTATATTAATCGTAATTATTTATTATTTCTTTGGTTATTTCCTCCTAAAATATAAGCTTAATTCTGTTGACCATGTGTCTTATGTGCCTAAATTAAGTTACTTGAACTATATGGATGCTTTAGAGGTGTTAATGCGTAATCTGTTTGACAAAGCAAACCTGCTCAACACTCCTTTGAAAGTCTTTCAAGTCCACTCTATCTTGGTCAGGAACAGCCATGCTGGAGAACAACAGGGCATACACCCTTTTCCACTTAGCAGTCTTTCCCTAGCCTGGGATCTTGACAAAACAATTGAAAGATCATTTGTTTTCTTTCCTAACTCTGGCAAGGCTCTGTATGAAAATAACATTTTAACAAAATATCACAACACAACTTTCATATTTCCTCCTCAGTTCATTTCAACTCCCTCTACTAGTCATCCCCAGCATCATATTAAATCTGGAGGACTGCCATTCTTGGACTGTGCATGCTGCCAGCCATCTGAACCACAAACATCAAATAAACACACAAAAGAGCTGCTTTTCTCCAACATTAGATGAAACAAATTTGTGCCCTGACATAAAAGCACTGAGATGTCATACACAATACAGATCAGGGAGGACCATCTGGTTGGTTTCATTTGCAGCCAGACACCAAAACGAGGAAAGTTGTCACACTACAAGAAAGGATTTTCCTGTTTTGGAATTACTGCAACATGCTGGATTGTATACTATGTCAATGGTTTGTTTAATATCTAGCTGTAAGAAAACAAAGAGAAAAAACTGGATTGTAAAGCTAGTAACAGGCTCCAAATCTAAACACTCTAAACTCCTCAGCGGAAAGGGTTTTGCAGCAGTATCTACAGAAATCACAAAGACCATCCAAAGGCTGCAGTACCTCTCCTGTGAAGACATGATGAGAGTGTTGAGCTTGTTCAGTCTGGAGAAGAGAAGGCTCCAGGGAGACCTTAGAGCATCTTCCAGTACCTAAAGGGATCTTATAAGTAAGATGGGGATAAATTATTTTAGCAGGCCCTGTTGCATCAGGATAAGGGTCAATGCTTTTATACTAAAGGAGTGTAGATTCAACTAGATATAGGAAGGAAAATTTTGACAATGAGGGTGTTAAAACACTGGCACAGGTTGCCCAGAGAGATGACAGATGACTCATCCCTGGGAACATCCAAGGACAAGTTGGACAGAGCTCTGAGCATCCTGTTTTAGTTGAACTTGCCCCTGTTTATTACAGAGGGGTTGTACTAGATGTTCCTTAGTAGTCCCTTCCAAGCCAAGCCATTCCATTAGTCTAAACACAAACTTAAGAAACCCACATAAGTGGCCCACATAAGCATGCAGACCTAGAATGGCATCCTCTCTCCTTTAAATTGTCAATAGCAATTTGTCTTCATTTGTTTTGGCAAGTATTCTGAAGATACAGGCATGCAACACCAGTATGAATATTGTTATTTATGAGTGTCTTCAGAGTCAAATCTTAGCCTTGTTAGAGCCAGTAGGACTGTGTAATTTTTTTTCACTCCTCTGTCAAGTATGCACTGCTATTACATTGCTGAATCTGGGGCACAACACAAACCTATTATTTTTCCGAAGCTCAGGGTCCAACTGCTGCCCTCACTCACCTAGTAGACATCTGTGGCTGTTCTTATAAGGAGAGCAGCTGCAGAATCAAGTCTTGATTTGATTTTTTAAAATTATGATGTAATGCACAAGTGAGTATTTATTTTAGTAATCTTATCCATTTAGTCTAATCTTACTGGATTTAGTTCATCCCTAGTGTAGCTATACTGACATTAGCACTCTAGCTCTATTGGAATGACACCAGAAATTAATTGGACGTATTAACTGCAACGAGGCTACACAGAACATAAATCAGTGCAGAGTATATCTGTTACTTAATATTGTATTTTGTTTACAGTAACACTATATGAAAATTTAAAGCTTCCAGTCAGCAGCTGCCATTTTAAAATGTCTAAATTACATAGATATTTGCTGTACATCTCACAAAATACAAAAGTTTGTGTTTTAGAATCTGATGACCCACAGTGTATTTCACTGACTACCTTATATTAGAGGTAGTATGGTTATAACTTTTCCCACAAGAAAACATTAAAGCAGCACAAGCAAATGCACTTCATTTTGTATGTGTGTACTCAATGGCTAAACACCTGCACATGAACATATGTGATTATGTCTCTATAGCATTATTTCTGTGCTCACAGAACACCCTGAGATTTTTGAAGTCTAGCAGTTTTTTTCCTCACAAAACTTCTCTTTATCAGCAGACCTGCTCTTTTTAAGTAATATGCATGACTTATTATCTTCCCTTGCCCTCTCCGCATGCTTCTGGTATCAATTTAGTTGTGTCTCGTGAGATGTTCCCTGAGAAGGGACACCAATCTTCATATGGCTCTGCACAGCATGATCACCAGAAGAGCTCTACACTTGCTGTCAAGTTACACATAAATTAAAAAGATGGTACAGCTTCACCACTTGCAGTAATATAGGTCGTATTCAGGGCCACCCAAAGAAGGTTATAATTGTCATTCTTTCATAGTGTTGCAGTGACATAACTGTAAAGGTTTAAGTGTCCTACTAGTTTACATACATAGGAGGAAGAAAAGAGATACCTTTAATATCCCCCATCATCTTTCTGCATTGAGTATTTTTCACCAGCCATCACAGGCCTGGGGTACATTGTGCTTGATGTAACAGAAACAAAGCCAAAGTATTTTCCAAACTCTAACCAAAGCTTTCTCAGTCTCTGAAAACCTGAAAAACAGTGGATCAAACATTAGCTTTGCAATTCCATGTTCTGGCAGGCAGAGGACATAGATTTCTCCAAAACACTCTAGAAGAGGCCTTTTCCTCCAAAAGAAGTCTGGCTGGGTCAGAGACTTTTGGTTCCTGAAAGCTGTTGGTGTTTTCTCCCCCACAGAGAGCTTTCTCTGGCACCTCATCTTTCTGAGGATCGTCCTGTCATCTCTGTTTAACAATTACAGGAGAGCTCTTTATAACAAAGATCAAATAAGCACCTGGCTTTGAGGAGAAATAATCATCCCCATCACCATCATCCAGCTGAGAGTGACTGACAAGCTATTCTCGTGGCATGAAGGACATGTCTAAAAAAATGTTTTTTCCTGGCTGAAGTGGAATTCTCAAATCTTTCCACAGACTCTTCCAGTGTTTTAACAAAATCATAGCTTCACAGGCATCTCTCTTCCTAAGTACAATTGCTCCGTTCTTGTCCTTTCTCCAGCTGCTCACTGAACTGTATGAAAGCAAGAACAGCAGTGCTTTGTCAGGAAAAGAATTTTAGGAATATATCTGTTATCACACCACACTTGTAGATTTTAATATGAGAAAAGGATAAAGCATTAGCACTGAACTTCAGTACATAGGAGAGAGAGCGTGAACAGCAGGTTAATATAATTTTACATCTGATAGTTGTATGTTTTGTCAGACATGTCAGGAACAATAATGAATCTAATGAGAGATTAAGTGCCTGGGCACAAGAGCGGCTTTCTGTGTCTGAACTTGGCCTGAAGCATGCCCCAGGCACCCACTCTTTATCAGAATTCTATAGATAAGAAAGTATGAAATGACAGTATAAAACACACATTTCATATGCCCATGTAAATATATTCTCCCTTTTAATGTTTTTGACCTGTTGCTTTCCTTATGCTAAGTCCTTGGCCTATATCTAGTTTTGCTTCCACTGAAGTGGACTGGAACTGATGTACCTTTCAGCAAATGTTTTACATCACTGAACTGAGTCTTATTAAGATGTCCAGAAAAATCTCTTAAACCCTTCATTGAGCTAAAAGGATAGCATGGTATGCACTAAAGTTAGTCAAGTATTCCCCTGAAAAGTGCCTGCTCTTTGCAGAACTGCAAGGCTAGTTTATGCACTGGGAAAAATAGCTCCCTCCTCTGAGTGGCATGTCAAGGTTCCCTTGGCTCCCCCTCTTAGAAACTGTTCCTGTTTAAAAGTGAAAATTGCCTTGTCTGTTCCTATTACTTCTGCCAAGACTAAAAACAAAGGTCTTCCTTTATAACACCCACTCCTGCAAGGTGTGCAGCCCTTTCAGAAAAAGTTTCTTTATCGGTACATAGTGATCATACTCTCTAAATAAGTGTAAATGGAAGAATTCTACAAGAAAGGATTAACCTCTCAAATCAATGCAACTGAGAATCTGAATCATTAACCCTGGAAAGGGAGTTTTGATGGAACCCCAAGCTTCCATTACAAGGGGGTTTGTACAGATAGTTTTCTACTTGGCTCTTATCTCTCTGTTGCTGTTTTACACAAGGCAGCATGCACAAACACAGCTCAGCTTTCCTTTTCCACCTCATACCTTAATTTTCCTGAATTCTATTGTGTTTATCACTTCCTCAGGAACCTAGAGAGGCTGACTGGGCCAGAAACTGTATTTACGAACTCCTTGAAGAAGAAGCACTCTGTACACAAATAATAAATCAATGGGCAAGCTTTGTCAATTTTTGTGAAAATGGGAAGTTTGTGAGCCTTTTAATGAGATCTTAACAGAACATACCTTGTTTTCTGTTCAAAGTATGTACTGTGACTTTTCCCAACAAGTAAGGCCCTGAGCTGCATTTCCCCTATTCACAGAACATGTTATGTTTTCTGAAGCTACATGGCGTGAGATGGCAATATTCCTTTCACTACTTGATGTTGCTGTACACTTAAAAGGAGCTTTTGTCCTACGCACTAAGAGAAACCAGACAACCACGTGCTGCATCCCATAATGACAATTTCCATACCAGTTAATTATTGAATTTGTTGCTGCAAAGGCTTTGTCATACTCAAATGGTGCTGAGCAGTGTGATGCTGGTGCTGTGTCACCAAGAAGATACATAATTACTGCACCCTAGTCAGTCATGAAAAACCCCTACAGCCCTTACCTATGCAATATCAGCACAATTGACTGTTTCAACAGAACAGAATTAGACTCTAGATGTTTCTATTAGACTCTAGATGTTTCTATTAGCTACTAACTAAAGTTCCTCTTTTCCTGTTTTGCTTCCCTTTTCCCTTTTCTAGAATGTTCTGCAGTACATTCAGGTGCCTGAGTTTGAAATATTTTCATAACACAGTTCTTCTGCCAAAAGCATTTTCTTTTTTCTACCATTTTTGGTTTTCATGGGGTTGTTTTTTTTTTTTTTTTGGGGGGGTGGCATTTGGGGTGTTTTAGGTTTAGGGGGTTTTTTGGGGTCTTGGGTAGGGGGTTTTTTGTTTGATTGGTTTGTGGGTTTTTATGTTTCATTTTCTTTTTGTTTTCTTGATTTTATTTAAAATGTCAAAACAATAAAGTCATCCTGATACATATTCGGATCCTAATACATGCATCAGAAAGAAATGAGAGCTCCCCTAATATCAATAGATACTCGTTCGATCTTAGCACTGGTATTTCAGGGAGCTAGATTAAACAAATACTTGGAAGTCCATCTCATGTCTTTTCCTTCCACAGTAGTACAGACCAAGGGCTCAGCTGACGGGTAGATCTAATGTAGGATTAAATTAAAAGTATTTATCCAGACTATTCCAAGGTATTTTTTATAGAGAAGATAAGGGGTGGGGGGGGGAGGGGTGGGGAGAAAAAAAAAAGGAGAGTTTGACATATGAATGATGTGAACTTGCATGTGTACACAGGTTAAATACAGGCTAACACATACCTGGTAATTTGCTGCAGAATTGTATGGTATATTCAAAGGATGATTTGCACCTATTCACTGCTCAGCTGTTGTTTGATTATGAATGAACTAGAGAAATCAAATCCAAGCTAGTATGTGGTCTTCTTCCAGTGCAATCACTTTAACAGTTTTCATAGTGTGGAATTGGTCTATTGCTATTGCATTTTTTCTTAGTAAGAAAACCTAGAGGCCAATGTTTTCCAAACTCCTTCCCCAGCAGTTACCTTTCCTGGCTTTATTCCTTTCCAGCTGCTGACCAAGCTACCCCTAGAACTGGAGACACACATTACTGATACACTGCTCCTGTCGTTATTAGCCCTATTAACAAGTGGAAGTTTCAGCACAGTGCCTTTCCAGAAATAACACAGCTACACACTAATTTACACTGTGTCAACATAATCGCTCAGTGAAAGCTACCTAAGGGATTTCCAGTACAACATTCCACTGTGATTTAGAAGTACATATGTTGGACCCAACCTGCTATCTTACATTCATTCCTCACACAAGGCATAGAACAACTTTGAAAATCCTTCCTTTATCAGCCTGTGAGTCTGAATCAGCCAGCCTTTCCCTATAAGGTCTCTCACAGATGGGCACTGCAGCACTGTCTGCTGATGCTGCTGTGTGTGGCAGCTCTTTAGAGCACCCCATCTGAGTACTGCAGCATTTTCTCAGCATGAGCAAGTATAACAGGGTTCTGCACAACTAGAAATATGCTTCAAAACAGAGGGCTGTGTTCAGTGGGATCCAGGATCCAAGAAAATTTGTAGTAACAAAATGATGTACCAGTTTCAACATAGGATTTGGAGAGGTCTCTTGTGTATTGCCAAGGGGGTCCAAAAAACCAGTTTGCCAGAAACTAAAGAAATGAAAGTATCCCTGCATCTAGAAACATACTGAAAGGCTAACAGAACTGTGACAGTAAACATCTCTCCTTGGTTAGTACATCATTTGAGATTTACATTTGACAACAGAAAGAAAACATCCTAAGACAGTGCATAGAGCCCCTGACTACTGATCAGTAAGAGTGTTGGGTAGCTGCAACAACACTCACTTAAAAGAAGGATGGTAGAACGACCTTCATGAGAAGCCCCTTACAGTATGAAGCCTGGATGATACGTGAGTCTCCACTTTTCACTAGCATAAGTATTTGGGCAGGATGTAGATAACGAGCTCAGTCCTTACAACTGAAAATTAAAAAAAAACAAGTCTCAAAACCCATTATGTACCCTTAGTTTCAAGGAAGGATGTGGTACTGGTAGGCCCTTCAACAGCTAGAAATGAGACCTCTCTAGTCCAGAGGAGCATAACATATTAGACACAAATGGTTTTGCTTATTCCACAACAAAACCCAAACCCCATGTGTCCCTTAGTTTTTTTTTAATCTTCCAGTAGTTTCCCTAGAGATGAAATCAGCCTTTTAAAGGCATTTCTGCTTCAGCCCAAGGAAAGTGAATCAGCTTTAATCAACACTATTAGTCACTAACTACACTTATGGAAGGCTCGGTAAGCACTTTGTCTCATCAAATTTCCCTTACCAAGTTATTTAAGTCTCGGCATGGGTCCCTATTTTTTAGTCACAGAAAGCCAACAAGGGCAGTGGGGAATGACTTCCCATATTTAGGGATTCAAATAGGTTGCAAAACACTTACTATATTTATGATTCATGGAATAGTTCTGTTTCCACAGCTCCTACTCTCCTAAATTAAGGAAGCACTTTTGTATCCTAATAGTGGTAATAAGATTTTCAAAACAAAGAAGTAATCAGTAGCCTACAGCTCTTTTAGCCGTACTGGCACTTCGCTTGATTTCCAACATCTGCTATGCACTTTGCTCCTGTTTCTCTCTCTCAGTGCACCTCCAGCATGAACTCAATTTTAAAATTAATTCCATTTAAATCAGCCATTAAGAAGTCACTGACACTTTCTATAGCAGAAGCATCATGGACAGATGACTTTGGAAAACTTAACAATTTAGGAGGTGTGTTGTGCTCAAACATATGCAAGCCCAGATTCCTCCCATTAGATTTATTTCCAACTGTAAACACATGAAAATCCCCAGAGACTATGAAGTAGATTCTAAATGGATGTTGCTGAAATCTGTGTCTTTGCAAGAGTTGCTTTCCACCTGGATGTCCCTCAGCACAGATGGTTCTTCTTCCATTTTCCTTTTTGGAACAGTAAAAACTATGCAGGAATCTTTGCTGGATATGCAGTTATTTTGCAGGCAAATGTTACAGGATACAGATAGGTATTCATTAAAACAAAGATGAATTAACTATTGCTAAAATATGTGGCACTTCTAGAACAGCTAGTACATTAAAAAGTAATTTTTTCCCTATTTTTTAGAGAAATATAATAGTATGGTATAGTTTTGTATTAAGAAATTGGCATAAATTAGTACAATTTTTTATGAAAAAATTGTATAACCCTGTAGGTTTTAATTTTCTTTTCAGTGCATTACAAACAGTGTCCCCTTATAGTCAAAAATCAGTATGAACAGAGATACTTCTGTTTTGATATACAAGGAGAAATCAACCAGAATCTTTTGATTTCCTCTTCTGTTAAGCCCTCAATTGTTTAAATTGCTGCCTGAGATGACCTGAGATGTATATGAAGAAGTACAGTACATAGCAATTCTAATTTATGAACCCATTTATGAATAAAGTTAATTTTATCTTCCTAATAAACATTGCTTACCTGCATCCACCAGCTCTCTACCTTTGTCTTCAGATCTACTCAGGATGCAGCTTACAAGCAACAAGTATATTTCTCTGTTTTATTCCCAGCTGAGGCTTTGAAACAATTAAAATAAAGACAAGTTCACCAACCCTGACCAAAGATTTTTGCAACATTTCTCTAACGTTCTCTTTTTTTTTTACCATAAAATGATTGCCAACCTTTCTGCCCATACAGGCACAAGACACTTGCACTCATTTGGATTCCAGGATCTGCATGTCCAAAAATACATGGGTGTCTCATACATATGGAGCAAGAATTTGTAAAGATCATAAGCATCCTGTGTAACTGCTGCACAGGGAGTTTTGTAGGTGACTGCTGCACCTGTGGCATTTGGTATACAGGGACACTGAGCCACCTTGGGCCAGAGCACCAAAAGCCATCAACAGAAGTTGTTCATATGGCTCATATTCTAACTATCCCCTCTTTTACAGAACGAGTGTATGTGAATATTCTTTGTTTAATAAAATGCATAAGCAAGGCTGGGAGGAACTAAACCTATTCCAGTGAATGAGCAGGTCTCATTATACAGGTTTTTGTGTTTTCTCTGCTCCAGTAAACCTTTGCCTGAGCCCCTTCACAAAGAGTGAAACACTTTCCAGAGGATGGTAAGTACTTTCGCATATTTCTTCTCAGCCTAATTTGCCATCTGCAATATTCTCAGAAGTGCTAGATTTGTATTCACTGCCCTCTAAGGAGAATTTGGGCCCTGCAATTCTCATGCCCTTGCCTGTTCTACTCCTGTTTCTAGAAGTTTGCTCCTTGTCAGTGCGTGCTGTGCCCACTTCATGTGTCAGTCTCTTAAGGGGCTAGAGAGGAACGTGGTCTCTCTGAGAAGATGGAGCTTATTAACCACATACCGTTCTTTGTACCAATGCAAACAGAATTCAGAGAAAGAGACACCTAAAAGGAGATCCCCTTTACCACTTATTTCATTTCAGTCTCAGTTTTTCCCAAATATTACAGCTTTATATTGCTGAATTTCTGCTCTAGTTTATCTCAGATCAGTCAATATATTTATGAGCCCAAGGCAGTGTTAGCCATGAAAATGGAGTTCACTGTTGTTTACAGAGGCAAACATGAAACTGGTCATCACAAGACTTTGGAACGCACTCCCACAAAAGCTACTTTCATTTGCAAGCACCCACTCAGTTAAATAGGCCTGATGTTTTAGGCAGTAAAGAGATGCTATATTATAAAATTAGGCACCAGATTTGTAGAAGGAAAATGTCATTGATTATTTATTGTTAACAGGAGAACACCTGTCATGTCTGGAAGAATAGTATATTCAGTGCTAAAGTAGAATTTTTGTCAAGTTCAAAACACAGTCAATACTCTTACCTTGACAAACCTTATCTTGAGGATATGTTTAATTTGCTTCTAGTATGGCCTATAACATATGGTTGATTGTGCCTTGACATTTGCAATGCTTAACGCTGACATGAGAAATATCAGGGCAATATTACTGTGGATCTTTCAGTACAGATATGCGAGATACGTAGCAGCCTGATGAGAGAATTAGTATTTGATAGGTGTTTACAGGTAACATGTCTTTTATTCAAATAAATAAAGGCCAATGGGAAATTCTGAATATAATCTAGAAAGAGTGTATTTCTAATTCTTCTAATAGTCTGCTTCTATGACTTAGTATTTCAAAGGAGGCAGGCAGACAGATAAACAACTCAGGCAACTGCCTGGCTGAATTCCACAACCCTTTGGAGACACAGGGGATGTTGCATGTTTGCCTCTTTACCCCCATTACCATAAACAATATGCTAATCACTTGCAGGTAGACCACCACCACAGTCAATTGGATCCAGTGGAGCTCACGGATCACAATGCCTAAGTCATGTTGAGAAGAGTTAGGCTTTATCCCCGATCTTTCCAGTTCAAACATTTTAAAAGGGACATTGTTTTGCAGATACATGATTCAAGAAGCTATGAAATGAGAAATAATTTAAAACACCCCATGACAGCAATTGAATTTGAATGCTATGATGTCTTACTGGACATGACCCTTTTGTAACTAAAGTGAAACAGGTTTTCATGGAAATAAAAAAAATATATAACGATTGAGATGCATTAAAGAACTCTGCCATATGAATCCAAAAATGATCATAACCAGAAGTATCATTTTAAAGTGTGGTCTAGCATCTGAGCTCTCACTTGAAACAGGCAGAAAGCCATCTGGCACAAGACATTAGCCAGCACCATTCTCTTTCAGCTCCAGCCAGGCATAAAGAATTCAGAATCGGAACTGTCTTTTGTCACAGCCACAGAGTCCAGCTGTGTGTCACCACCAGACTTTCTCATTTTCCATATATTTAACCAAGAAATCTCTCAGGCTAGAAAGTGAGATGCAAGCAGACAAAATGTTACCTCACTGGGTTTGGTATTTCGGTGGAATAATCGAAACACTGTTGGCTAACAAACACCACGCCTATTTTGCCATAATCCATCAACACTTACAACAGCAGAATTGCAGGGCTCAGAAGGAAGGTGCACATATGTTCATTTCCTTCAATATGTTATTTACTGTATGTAATCCTGATATTAATATCTCTTTTAATGCCTGATGCCCAGTAGGCTGCGTCACCACAGCACAAAAGAAACTCTAAGTTTATTTGATTTGGTTTATTTTGTTTTTTAAACAAGGCTGCCTCAACTTTAGCTACTGACTGTGTTTTTATAAACATAGCTTGTAGCTCACAGGAGCTACCAGGTGCTCAACACATTTGGCACAATCAACTGGACTCTTAAGTAGTCTACACTTGGGTTTACCAATATAATTCACTTCCCTCCTTCTGAAAGTCTTCATAATGAAGACTAAAGTTCTGGGTGCAGATTAAGGTCACAGCACACTAGACTTCATCACTTTCTTAAAGGAAATATCTTACTAAGCCCCATATAGTTTTAAGATGTTTAATGGATGGAGGCCTAAATTTTCATGTAGTAAAACAAAAAGGAGAAAGAGAATTACAGAACGGTCACTGCAAAGGCTGGGTACAGTGATTATTTGGGTTTGATTTTTATTTTTGGTTCTTTTAGAACAACCTCTCCAGCATTTTTTGTCAAGTCAATTGAAACAGAACTTAGAATTTTTAACAATGCTGAAAAAGATTTAAAACAACCACAGAAAACACCATTCTATGTAATGTCTGTTTAACTCCACCATTCTATTTCATGTCTGCTAAACTCATAGAGCTGTTTCATTTGACACTTTTATTTTGCCTTCTTTTTTCATCATATCACATTTTAAAATGAAATGTTGTTTCAACTTCAAAATGAGATGTTAAGGAATTTTGTGGTAGAAAAATGTCAGAAAAAAAAAATAGCTTGCATCTCCAAAGCAAATGATCCCTCCAAGTATAAGATGAAATGCTTCAATGTTTTCAGGAATTTCCATTTTTTCCCTCCCAATTGTTAATCAAAGGTAACTGAAATATTCAAATAAATTTTCGATTAAATTGAAATTTGCCATTTGTTTCTGGAATGTAGTCCCAATCTGGTTCTAAAAATTATTTTGAAAAGGCACAACTGTAAGCATGTAAATTGATTATTTTAACATATTAAGTCACTATTTCTTGTGGAATTGTATTAGTCTGGGTAAGAAAAATGTTTTGCTTATACATCATTTCTCTACTTATAGGGTTTCACAGCTGCACACATCCGCTTCAGGTATGGCTTGAGACCACAGAGAAAACCTAATGCCAGTTATGAGAGTTTTTTCTCAGTGTTTTACATGCAAATGAAACAGAAAAGCAGGAATTCTGCCACCAAAACTCCTGGTTTATAACTGGGGGCAGCCAAAAAATGAAGTTTGGCAAATTTAGATTAGAAATGAGCAAAAATTAATTACGGAAGGAATGCAGCTTTGATGAAGACTGATTGTCTTCCAAAAAAAACCAGACTAGAAATCAAGCCATGGCAGAATACTTAAGGCAGAATGTATTTGAATACATCATTTAGTCTGAGTTGTTTGTACTTGAAGTAAAGGATTCCTTTTTTTTACCCCAGTAAATTTGACATTTCTGTATTTATTTACTTCCCTTTCTATCCCTTTGTCCCCTCCACAGCTCTCCAAGTGTTTGGATTAGTATGTTTGACATGTCCTACATGGTTTATGTCACCCGTTTCTTTTATATGAAATTCTGTCCCTTCAAAAAGAGGCATTATTAATGAATGCATATCAACTCAAGATGATGTTTTGAATTAGATTTTCAGTATAAAAGAAGAGAATAATTGATAAAAAATGAAGCCTACTGTGCATTAATACAATGTATGTCAGGTTCAGACCTGAAGCAGTTATAAAGGTGTCAGCATGACCTTCACTGAAACAATGCCTATGCCTTCTCATTCCTCACATTTCTTTGACTTTGTTATTGCTCTAAAACCTATTAACAGGTCCTTTTTAAATGAAGTAATTAAAACAGTTTTCACTGGAACTCTCATATTGCTTCTGAATATATATGAAACAAGAAAAATAGTAATGTGTTTCAATGCAGTCAAATACAAAGTTTCTTTTTGGATGTGTAATTCGAATTGGTGAGTTTAAAGAAGCTTCACACATGTAGAAAGTTTAAAAAGTTTTTCGTTAAATTCTTCAGTTATAATTCTTTTAAAAATCCTATTACGTTTGGTTACACAAGACTGCATTTAATACACTTAAAGATGCAGTACTCCTTAGCTGTGACATATTTATGGGCTGTGCATTAAGAAGTTTATAAAATAAGCAGTATATTCTCTATGTCAAACAGCTCTCAATGAGGACAATTATTCATTCTGTCTGTTTGTAATTAGGTATGAGATAATTTATGATTATGAAGATAAGTGAGCAATTTTTTTTAGAATACCGTATTTTCTTACAGAAATGTTCCTATAATATAGCCAGAGCTCATAAATTACTCACCTTCTATTTCAGGCAGATTTCTTGTGGAATTAATAGACATGGATTCAATCTCAATAGTGTGGGTCAAAAATAGTGAACAGGATGCACACTATAAAGAGATTCTCCATAACTTGATGAAAATAAATCCAGGCTTGACATTGACTGATTTGGGACTGGCAAGTGATGGAACTGATCCTATCTGTATCCCTTAGAAAAATGGTGAGGACAGAACCTCAAAAGGTTCCTCTTAGATAAGGATTCAAAGGTTGGATGCTTATCTGTTTTATAGCCAGCTTTATCTGCAGACTGAGCTGGAAATCTTTCATGATCAGACTCTCTTCTAAGATTTCTATTGAAATTTCACATAGTATACATGTCCTGCAAAAATAGGCTCTATCATGGCATTATAAGCCTTTGGTGACAACAAAAATATACACAACAAAAGGTTTTATTCTAACCATAAGAAGATGAAAGAAACATGAGGTTTAAGTATCAGTTTAGCTTAGTTCATACAGATTTTTTTACTTAACTTTCTATACAAACTATTGGAGTTTAGATCTCTGTATAAGGCCTGATATTGAAATACTATGGGCAGAATGTACCCACATAGGCATTCTAGAAAATAAAGCTGAGTGGGAAGATGCTTCTCCTATTTTACCTTTCTCTCAGCCCATGAAACATTCCATCAAAGGTGTCCTCAGCTATGTTCCACATATTTACAGACAAAGGCCATTTCAGATCCTGCCTCCCTGCAAAGCCCTGAAAATGGTCCCAGACAGATATCCTTGTGCAACAGTAGTCAAAACTACACACATAAGGATCAAATAAGAACAAAGCGGATCCTAAAAAGCTCCAGAGAAAAACTCATCACACAGCTAAAATATGGTGTACATTTCTTAATGTTTTCCAGAGGTGCTTGTTTTACATGCAGATTAAATCTCTGAAAATTTGACCATTATTAAGCTATTTGTCTTCTATGCACATGCAAAGTATCTGAAATAATTAAAGTTTAAACAGATTTTTCTGCTACTCAAAAATAAAAAAGAGAGAGCATGTCAACATTAAAGTCACTGATATGGGGAAAAAAAGAGTCACCTTTGACATTAAATTAAATCTCAGAAATTTTGCCTAACATGTAAGCCAATTTTGCTGTAAAATTGCCAATTTCAAAAAAGAGGGGGTAGAAATGAATGTGCTTCTTCAACCATGACAATAGTACTGCTACTTCATTCTCATAATGTTATGGGACCCCAGGCAGCTCCCAACCTCATCCTGGAATGATGGAATATTTCATTATTATGTCCAACTCTGGCAGATAAGAGCATTTATATGCTAATAACAGCAATATGTGTAGCTCTAGAATTTCACCATAAGCAGTGAAGCTTTTAATCACAATAAGCCTTATGGGCCCAATTTATCTACTTTAAAAAAAAAAAAAAATATTATAATACCTACATAGGTGTTCCAAAATGTATTTCCTTTACATCAACTTTTAGGGCCCTGTAAAATAAGAAATGAATGGGAAATGGTACCTCGGAGGATTGGATTATTAATAAGGGGTGGATTAAGCGTTCTTCAAATCACAAGAGAAAATGGAAGCTATGCCGTGACGGCTGGGTGGTGTTTGGATAAATGGAGAACCAGAAGCTATGCCAGGAGCCCACTGAATCATCTTTCCAGAGGAAGCAATAATCTACAGCCACACCTGGAATTTGCACAGGCCGTAAAGGAACAAAACTCTCCTTAGCACTCACCATGCTGCCTGTAAAAGTTGTTTGGTCTGTTTCTACCAGTAACTATTGAGAGTATGCCTTTTTTATAGCTGACAGCCTTGTGTATCCAGGTGGTCTCACTGTTTCAATTATATGTTCAGTTAGGTCCCATCTGGCACAGAAACGAACTTGCAACTTTGCCATCTTGTTGCTAAGGGCTGACTTCAAGCCCAACAGCGATTTAAGCTTCCTACCATCAGGACTGCTGGACAGTGGCTTGCACTGGGGGAAAAAATTGAAAGAAAGAAATAAAACTGGAACTGAGTCCACATCATCTTTTGTAGATAAACCACTTAGTTTCAGTGAACTTATGCGACATCTCACCTGTCTCCATTAACTGCCTGAGGATGCTGTGTCCAGCACCCAGGATAGTTGACAGCTTGAATTGCTCCCTGTTTTCTTTAACTCATATGCAGCAGGAGTGCTTCCGGCCACTGTTAGGTGATAACAGCTGTGATCTGAGACAGGGGATTTTTCACACAGCCATATGGAAGGCAAAAATATTTCAGAAATGGAAAATGTTGTAGGATGCTCTGAAGCTAGAATGACTCTGAAAATATTTTAGAACTTTCAACAGACCAGATTTCTGTTTTGCAATGTTTTTTTCTAATTTAATAATGTACATGTGATGTCAAGTTTGTCACTAGAATTTGTATCAGTATCATATATACTCTCTCTAACTGAATCTGCTTCCACTCTGACCACTTCAAAGCAATGATTTTATTTCAGATGTCAAAACTCTGCCAATATTTAGCGTTAAATTATTTCCAATACCTCAGATATTAATTACTAAAATACATGATTCATTCCCAGAACTGGATGAATGTCAGACACACAAATGCTCATTAAAAAGATAGGTCATATATGCCCAAGAAATCTTGTTGAATATTCCCCTTTTGCAGAAATCCAACATTTCGAAAAAGTCTAAAAAATTATAATATTAAAACCTGTCCAAGTTGTTTCCATTAAGTTATTTAAACCAAGTCAGTAATCTGATCTGACAACATAGCTGGCTCTGATTTGAGCAGCAGGTTGGAGTACAGGTCTCCTGAGGAACCTCACCACCTGAATTATTCTGTGATCCTATTATGATCATCACTTGTATTCTAGACAAATATCACTTATATTCCATCAGATACAATCTTTCATAGAAGCCATTAAACAAGTTAATCCTACTGAAAGTTTGCTAAGTTACTTTCAATATGCAAAAAATGAAGCCATTTTGAAAAGCAAACACAGAAAAGAGAAAATATTGACTTTTGCTCTGAAACATTCATCCACAAATGTGGTTTAAGAATCCTTCATGCCATCTTCTGGGTAAGTTTCAAAAGTATCTTTTATATCTGGCAGAAATATAAGAAGTAGCAGTTCAGTATTGTACATGCAAATGTCACAGCTGCACAAAGAATAAAATAAAGAAATCAGACCCCAATGGTTTCTTTCTTTTTAAAACATGGATCAAATGAAGCATGGCCTGTAATTACATTCCCAGAGAACAGCACAGATAGCAAAAATCGATATCTATCATTTGGATTATATAGTTACTAATTCAAATCTCCTCTAGAATGATAATCATAGGCAGTGGATAAAGGTAATACCTTGAACACAGTATTCTGAGGCAAAACCTGTCTTCTTGGAGACCTAATTTTCCTTCATCTCCAACTATGCACAGAAAACTAAGTCCTGGGAGCTAGGCCATCCTTACAATTTTCCTCCTAGAACTATCCTAATTAGACAATCAGGGCTTCCCCAGCACAAGGGATTCCACACCTGGCTCTGAGCGGGACCAGAGCACAGGTGTGCTGTCATTGTCCTTTACACAGTTGTAACATTGACTGGCATGTGTGGAAACTCCACCTGTCAAAGATCCTTTAGGGTTAGACATTATGGCTACAAATGTGAGGTGTCTTTAAGGCCATCTAGGTCATGACAGGAATCAATCTACCACCTCACCAATAAAGAAATGCAAAGAAAATTTCTTCCTTCCCATCTCTTAGACAGAAAATTAACCCCCTCCATTAGAATCTCTTCTGATTCTAACACTGCATAGCATAAATTGTAATCAAACAAATATGGTATTACAACAAATTTTTTACATCCATAGATAAGAAACAACATTAAAAACTGACTCAAACTACTAAAAGCAACTATCCCCTCAATATACAGCTCAGTCTGACTGCCCACTGCCAGCCTGAAGGCTGGGTGACACACCGAGGCGCAGCTCCCAGCAACACTTCTGTTCCCCACAGTGAAGGCAGCACGCCGTGTCTAAGGGCTGGGCACATCTGGAGCCACCACACAGCTGCCCTGTCAGTAGGGCTTGTACCACAGGAAAAGCACATAAAGCCCCCCGAGATTAGCCTAAAATATCACTCCACTATCCTCTAACTCCAGCTTCTAAAGCTTTCAGCTACTCCAGTAATTGCAATGTTACAAGAATCTGGAGAAAAAGAAAAAGTAAGATTTATTATTTACTTTCCAGTTCAACAACAGCAGGAATAGAAGTGAGAACTACACACTGCAGGTGTTCAACAAGTCATTAATGCAGGGCTGGAAGATGCTCAGGTATTACAGTGATATAAGGACCTCAGACTGATATAATCTGTTGTAAGAAGATGCATGACAAGATACCTTAACAATTTTTCAATCCTTAAATCACCTTTAAATTCTCATAAAATATGAGTGAGAATTTTAACTTTTCTGGGTGCTATTAAAGCAAAATACTTGGTGGGTCACCCCACAGGGTCTTACATATGCAACAACTATGGAGCATACACAGCTGAACTCCGGTTATGCTTATTAAATAACTTGGTAGCAGTCAATGAGAATTTAAATTACAATCCTCTTCCATTTAATTGCATAATTAGGACATTTAATTTGCACCATTATTTCCTGTGAGCCAAGCCACTGAAATAAAATGCATCCTTACTATTTTAAAGAGATAAAATTGTTAAAAGTAACTAAAAAGCTCAGACTAACACAGATTTGGGTTATCCTTTTCTCCTTTGACAGAAAGCATTTCACTGGCAGTATCAGAAATAAAATCATGCTTGCCATAGTCCAAAGCAGGCCTTGTTTTCTTTGTAATTTTTGATTTGTTTTATCCAGTGTGAACATTCATTGCAAATTCCTGATGTGATTTAAATGCTCAAGCATCTGAATTTCAGTGTAACTAAATGGTTTAAATGGTTGCACAGATATGGTTGCACCATAGCAAAATCATAGAGCCTTTTGCAATATTAAGGTTGGACAAGACCTCTAAGATCATTGAGTCCAGCTGTTATCATCGCACCATTGAGTTCACCATTAAACCACATTCCCAAGTGCCACACCCACGTGATTTTTGAACACTTCCAGGGATCTTGGTTCCACCACATCCCTGGGCAGCCTGTTCCAATGCCTGAAAACCATTTAACTGAAGAAAGTTTTCCTAATATCCAACCTAAACCTCCCCTGGTGCAGCTTGAGGCTATTTCCTCTTGTCTCTTGTTACCTGGGTGAGGAGCCTGGCTGCAGCCTCCTTTCAGGTAGTTGTACAGAGTGATAAGGTCTTCCATGAGCTTTCTTTTATCCAGGCTGAGCACCACCAGCTCTCTCAGCTGCTCTTCCCAAGAGCTGCGCTCCAGACGATGCGCCAGCTTTGCTGCCCTCCTCAGGACGTGCCCCGATACTTCGGTGTCTGGCTTGAGGTGAGGGGCCCAAAACTGAGCACAGGATTTGAGGTGTGGCCTCACCGGTGCTGAGTACAGGCACTGCTGCAGAGGGGAGTGGTGGAGTGGCTTTGGTGGGCACGTGGCATCCAGCCAGAATCAACCCAGCACAATGTACAGTAAATATACATTCTTCTACTCGTCTTCAAAAATCTTTCTTTCTTCATTTCCAAGTAAAATAAAATAAATAGATAAATGTCCAGCTGTCTTAAAGCCTAAAAACTTTAGCCTAGAAGGAGTAAATTTACCCACTACTGAGCAAGTGAATTTGAAATGTTAGAGTACAAAGAGTTTTGCAGCATTATCTGCAGTGGTCACTTCTGTTCCCTTAATGAGAATTCTAATGATAACACAGCAAATCCCAAATTATTTCTGCTTGTACGGATTTGTAATATTACAAATGGAACCAGGCAGAGCACACAGCCAGGTCTCAGCTGCAGGAATGTCTCAGATTAGCCCATTTGAATTAGAGATATGCAAGACCTGACACTGCCTTTCCTCAAAGCAATGTTTAGGGGAAAGGTTTGAATCCTTGCTACTTTTCAGTTTTCTTCTTTTTTTTTTTT